>RJWT010001431.1:0-48464 GCA_004365215.1 Cuniculus paca
TGAGGAAAAGAAAGAGGAGACTGTAGAGGTCATTCTGCTTTGGGAAGAATACCTGCGTAGTGACTAATGAAAATCAAAATGTTTCTTGTGTCATTGACCATGTACATTCTTCTGTTGATTATTCATTTACTCAAAAGATTCGATTCAGGGAAATGGTAGAGCGAATAAATGACGATCTATCCCCCAGGTCATTTCTATATAACTCACTCTTCTTGAAGCAGTGATAGCAGAACTGTATAGGAGCTATTAACACCCAAAATGACAGGATAGTTTTATCTTGTGTGTGCTACTTAAGAAACTGAAAGAAAAGAAAGCTAGAAATCCCCTCAAATGAAAAAAATTCTGATAATTTTAAACAAGTTTTTTTTGTTTTGTTTTGTTTTGTTTGTTTGTCTTTTTAAGATAGGGTCTCACTATGCAGTGCAGGCTGGCCTTGGGCTCGCTTTGTAGCCCAGGCTGGTCTTCAACTTGCAACAATCCTCCTGCCTCGGCCTCCTGAGTGCTGGGATTACAAGCATGTGCCACCATGCCTGGCTTCTTTTAAACAAGTTTTTAATTGACGGCTTAGGAAAAACTATCACCAGTCTCGCCATTATCACCAGGAATATTTTTAGCATACATGCATATATATACACATTGTTATGTCCAGGGATATGCAGATTAATAAACACACGTAATTATTTGCATATGTATGCATGTATTTATTTTTATTAACTTGGCATTTTATTTTTTAGCTCTCTGAGATTCTGCTTTGTTATTTTGACTCTAGCTAGATGGTACATTATTTTTCCTCCAAATGATAAATCACATGCATTCAAATTGTGGCCTTTGCTTTTTCAGTTCTCCTAAAAACTATGCCTTGTACATAAACATATTTTCTCCTAAGTTGAGCAGTCCTCAACATAGGTGTTATTTTGTACTATTCAAAAACTGAAAAAAATTGTTTCAAAAATTCATTGTATTTTATTGTGATCATAATTTAACTTACAAAGTTTTCTGTGGTGTGTGTGTGTTTAGATAAGCGAATTTTTCTTTAAGTTACAAAAGATTTCTATACTTTTTTAAAAAGTCACCCAGTTCAGTTCTCTTATAATTATTCAACTGATACCATGCTGATTTATTACAGATGAGAAATGACTTCACGACTCTAACCTTAAATACTTTTTATCATTCTTTTTTCATGATAAAGAGAGATAAAATAAAACAAAAGTCACAAATCAGTTCTTATTCTGTAGCATCATTTCTCAACTGTCTTCTTGAAAAAAATCACCTTGATTATATAGATAAGTGAGGTTGCATTAAGCATCACTTTTCTATTTCATTGAAAATGTCCTATTGACTCTTTAGAAACACAGTACATGTATACAGTACCAGAATAATCAATAAGTAGTTTTGAAACATGAAGGTTGGTGCTTAGAAGTGTTGTGTGTTCCAGATAGAAAAGAGATGGGAGAATCAGTGAAGGTTTAGTCTGATGTTGTTAAAATGTCTCCACAGCCCCCCATTCCCCCCAATATATGTATACCTGCATTTTGATTTTAATTAAAAGAAGTGATACCATATTATTTTGTAATCATTTTATCACACAATGTTACAACAAGCAGTTGACCCTGAGTAGGACCATTCTGTAAAAGTATAGAGAAAACTGAAAAAAAATAATCTGCATGTTGAAATACTTCCAGTCACGGAGACATTTTTACCTTAAAAAAATTTTAAAAATAGTTTATGTTGTAAAATATGCTCAATCAGAAATTAATTCTACATTTATTAATGTTCTTATAATCATATTAATGATACTTAAAACAACTGAACATTCTTTGTGTTATCACCTTTAAAAAGACCAGTTCTAGTTTAGAGTTACCAAATTTTCTAATTTTATATAACAGAAGGCCATAGAATAATCAGTTTCAATAATATAAAAACACACTTGTAGATTATTTTACATTATTCTTATATTAGATGGTTTGGTAACTGTGACTTATTTTTCTTAATTTTTAAAATTGAGGTATAATTTGCATATACTAAAATTTGTTCTGTTCAATAAACAGTTCCATGCATTTTGATAAATGCAGTCAAGCAAATATCATTAAAATGTATAGAAGAATTGGGCCGGGGGTCTAGCTCAGCGGCCTAAGTGCCTGCCTGGCAAGCACAAGGTCATGAGTTCAATACCCGGTGCCAAAAAAAAAAAAAAAAGTATGTGTGTATATATATATATATATATATATATGAATTTTATTGACTCTGAAAATACTTGATCTTCTGCCCATTTTCAGCCCCTGACAACTACTGATCAGCTCTCCATCATAGTTCTTCTTCCTTTTTAAGGTCTGATAAATGCTGTCATATTCCATGCATGATTTTGAACATGGCTCCCATCTCTTAGTATAATGCATTTGAGATTTGTCCCTGTTGTCTCTTGCATTAATGGCTATTATGGTTTGTGTCTAGGCGGCCCGGCAAACCTCATGCAGTCATGGAGGCAGCTGAATCCAGCATTTGTGATTGGTTCATTGTCTAGCACTGGGATTGGCAATGTGAGTGCTGCACTTGCTCAGAGGTGGAGCCAGCATACAATATAAGGGAGGGAAGAAGGCGTGTTTTCCCCCCTCTTTTGTCTTGTTCATTCTTGCTGCTTGCAGGCTTCCATGGACAGCTGGCCCTCAGCTACACTACCCTGCCTTGGAGTCAGCTGAGTATGGACTAAAACCTCCAAAAACTGTAAGTAAACCTTTCCTTCCTTCATATTTGGGTGTCAGGTATTTTGTCTCAGCAACGAGAGAAAAGTAACCAAGAAAATGGCTTTTTCTATTTTACTGTTAAGTGTGTTGCATTGTACGGATGTAACACTTTGCTTAGCCATTCGTCAGGTGAAGTCAGGAGTTGTTCTTACTATGAAACAATTAGGAATAAACTATCAACATTCACATAGAGATTTTGGTATGACTTCAGTTTTGATTGGATTATAAATATCTAAGAAGATAATTATTGGGTAATATGATAATGGTATGCTTAACTTGAAAAGAAACTGAGAAACTGCAAAATAGGCTTTCTCAGAATTTTGTACTCCAAACCTAATATAGTGGTCCTCATCTTTGCCAGTGTGCTCAGTATGGTTGATGTATTTAAAATTTTAATCTTCCCACAATGAATGTAATCATTGTGTACTGCAACATGTACTAAGAAAAATAAAAATTAAAAAAAGCTGAAATGCAAACTTTAGGAAGATGACTAATAAGAGATTTGTCTTAATTACTTTTCTGGTTGCTGAGACAAAATACCCAACATCCAAAGTTAAACAAGGTAAGGTTTATTTTGCCTCAGAGTTTGCAGAGGTTTCAGTCTATAACAGGTTGGCTTCAAGGTAGGGTGGCATGGCGAGGGGCATCACAGAACAGGCAGGAGGCAGTAGAGAGCAGCAGCAGCAATAAACACCAAGTGACAACCGACCCTCTTTCTGTTTCTTGTATCATATCCAGGCTACCTGCACTCATAATCAACCCCAGCATCACCACACACCTAGATCCATTCACCTTTGAAAATCCCACCTGTGGTCACATGAGGTTTTGGAGGGACATCTAGACACAAGCCATAACAAAATTCTATTATGATCATATTTTAAAATCATGACATCTCCTTTTCTTTAATACCTAGAAGTGTGTCTTTACATGGTTATATAATCTTTCTCCAACTCTGCTTTCTCATTTTGAAGGTGAGAAAAATCAGTGCCCAATTACTGATTTAAGGTAATAATACATGTGAATTACTTAGTATGCTTGCTAAACTGTACACATTTGGAAATGAGCGACTGTTCTGTTATTTACTATCAGCTTTCTAGTTTAACTTTAACACACTATTTTATATTGCTTTTTGTAAACAAGTCAGTTGAATAGACAAAGACTCTTTGTCGATTTTATTGACTGTACAGGACTCAGGTGACTAGGCACAGGCATTATTAGACTGCACATTGATCCATGTATTCATAGTTGTCCTAGGCACTGGCTTCTGACAAATCTGGGAAAAATCGGATTTTAATTAAGGCCATCACAAGAGGGGCGTAGTCAGCTAAAGTTCAGGACAGTGATTTCAGAAGGCTTGAATTAGCATTGCCTGAGCAGTCTTATCAGGCTTAGTACCTGTTCATTGCGCTGTTTTTTGACTATTTTTATGTCAGGAGAAAAATTATACACTTTCAAATTTTGCAGTAATAACAGCCCAGGTTTTTATTTGAAGATGCAACCAAGAATTCATTATTAAGATTAAAATTTACTGATAAAAATTCATTTAGAGCAATGACAAAGAAGTATGGTCCTCTTCAACTTCAAACTGTAGGATCCTAGTTATCAGGAACCTATTTTATTTTTTTCCACTTTCTAGAGTGATGTATTGAGGTTGTCTCTGAAGCAGTGAGACTCTGACTGAGTACCTTAAGAAACGGAAACCATCACGAGTGAAACCTTCACTCCTCAACTTCGTGTCTTTATTTCCTTAGTTGATGATAATAGTGACATCAATATTAAGAACAAGAGTAGGCAGCATTTTGGTTAAGTCTACACTCGGTGACACATGCTGGTGTGTGCATTTCATTGTTCAACTCAGTCATTACGGTAACACTGTGAAGTAAATTACAGCTACCATCTTCATTTTATACCTAGGAAAGCTTCGAGTTTAAACAATTACCTCATCTTCATAAGAAACAGCTCCTGCACCCAGGCAGACTCAGATATAAAATCTTAGTCTATCTAATTTCTTTTCTAGAACAGGCAGTGTGTATGTATTTGGAAACTCTGTGCTTTCATAACTGTATTCCATCACATTTCTCTTGGACTTCAATGTTATTTCTCAATGTTATTCTTCATTTCCAGATTGAAGGTCCTTTTCATAAGGAGAAATATGAGAAGTAATAGCAGAACTCAGTTTCTATGTCATGACTTTGTTAAGTGGAAACTCCAGAGCCCAAGATTATGATCACTCTTTGGAAAATTTCCATAATTCCTGTTTTATTGTTAACCCTGGTCCAATCAAATATTGTACTGTATCTCAACTTCTGAAATCTTTTGGAAAGAATCAAGAGGCACATGGACCTGATCCACTAAAAGTATGTGATTTTTTTATTTGTTTGTTTTCTATTGTTCTTTGCAATGCTGGGGATAGAATCCAGGGCCTCAGGCACACCGGGCAAGCGCTCTATCACTGAGCTACTACCTCAAGCCAAATACAAGGTTTTAGATGATAGCTTCATTTGCATGTAGTCATTTTCTTTCTGCATACCATGCTGTAACTATCTGTGATCTCTGAGAATGTACTCAAGTCTAATGCTCACCATTTACCCGTCTCTCCCAAGGAAGAAGCCCTTGCTTCCTTCTTCAGAATGAAAGTGGACAGAACATAGTAAATTCTCACCAGATTGTGTCATTTGTTGCCTACTATACCCTACCCTTCTGTGCACAGAATAGATAATAATATTCAATATGTACATTTCAGTATTGGATAATTCTTCTTCTTTTTTTTTTTCAGTAGTATAGATTGAATCCAGGGACTTCCCACTGATCTACATCATCAGCTCCTTTTTATTTTTTCATTTTGAAACAAGGTCTCTGTAATTCACTGTTACCCAAGATGGGCTCTAATTTTCAATCCTCCTGCCTCAGCCTCCCAGAGCCAATATTGGGTAATTCAGAGTTTAAGTTGCATTTCATGGAGTTATAGATTGCAGAACAGTGATCCAAAGCACAAACTCGGGCTGGACTGCTCAGGTTCAAATATGGATACAAAGATGTGCTAGCTGTTGACCATGTTTTGCAATCATTTGTGATTAAGATTCAGCTACTGTAAGCTTGAGGTAGTAATTGTACCTACTCATTGGTTTATCACAAGTAAGTGCAGTCCTCTTGGAACAGCTCTGGCATCTAATAAATGGGAGGGTAATTATTTTAATTGTCTTTCAGGAATCAACTCCAAATTTCTTTTCTTCTATGCAGCTACCTCTGCTTGCCTCTGTGAAGTTAAATTTTGCCCCCTACATGTCTAATTTCATGGCTACTTGAATTTGTATTTTACTTTAGAAGCTACTACCTGAAATTTCATCTCACGATGGATAACATTAACCATCTTAAGGGCACAGCCTCCCCTTTAACTCTGTGCACTAACTACTGTATCCATTCAGTGTCTCGAAAATGTTGAGTGAATTTATGAATGTGAAATTATGAAAGTAGTTCTCATTGACAACTAAAAAATACTACAGCATTAATCTGGAATAGTCTGACACTTTCATACTTGGTCAATATCTGAAACACATAACATTATTAGCGAATAATATTTTAATTAACTCTCTAGAGTGGATAACCAAGAGGGTCTTAGAAGGCACTCTTTTTACTCTGTGTTCTTAAAACATGCAGAAAAATTTCAGGAAATATTACCCGTAGACTTAAAATACTATAAGTATAAATATATTGAGAACTAGTAAAGTCTGGCTGTATTTAGGCTCCTAAATTTTCAATCCCTATGCAATTTTGTGAGCTATTATTAATGTAAGTATTATGTATCTATACATATTTACAAATAAAATTCTAACATATATAATTCACACACTTCCTCTAGTGAACATTGAGTGACAAGCTTGAGGTTATAATCCTTTGATGCTATAGATCTTTGGCTTCAAAGTACAATCTGGGGACTCCTGGGAGAATCTCGAGATACTTTCAAGAGGTCTGTGAGTTTAAAATTGTTTTCATAACAATACGGTGATACCATGACTCTATTTTATTGTGTTGCTATTTGTGCTGATGGTGCATGAGACAGAATGTGTGAAATTTCTGTGCTTTGGGATAAATCACGATAGTGGCATTGGTTTTTTTTTGGCCACTGAGCTATATCCCCAGCCCTTACTGGCATCAGTTTGTACTACAGACATTGTAACTAGCCAGTTTCACTCAAGGATTCACTCAAGTACCCCTTGATGAAATAGTAAATAGTATTGATTCTATTAAACCTTCGTATTTGAAACTTCTGATTCTTTAAACACTTCTGTGATGAAGTTGGAATATGCCTAGGGCACTTCTGTTAGGTACAGATAATAAAAGAATTGCATAAGTACAGACACCAGTGCAATCACTCAATTATAAGATGAACTAGATGCTTTTTTCATGAAACACTACTTTTCCTTGAGTGACAAGTAGACATCCTATGATTATTTAGATTTGTATATCTGTACAAAGACATATTTTCTTAAAACTGAAGTTAGCCTGTCCTTCAAAGAAAACAATCGACAGTATTTGCTACCAATAATGGAATGTACACTGTCAAATAAAAATTGAGAATTTTGGAGATCTTGTGTTGATCACTATGAGTTCCCCAGCTTTCAATATCTGAAGACTTTTCTATTGAGATTGATGATATGTAAACTTTAGATTTTGCGTAGTGCCTGGTTAAGGTTTTCAAGGAGTCTAGCCATTAATATTATTCATTAATATTGTATAATGAAATATATTAACATAAGGAAGATCCATTCATCTCTATGAATTTTCCATATGACCAATATATGTCTTTGTGAAATCATGAATGGTAGAAATCCCTTCAAAGTTTGAGTCGAACCAACAACATTAATGTGACAGATTTCTAAATATTGACTGATGTATTTATAGACTTCATGGTGGATCTAAATTTTAAGAAAGTACCACTTGTCAAATTTGAGTGAAATATTCAAGGGAAAATGTGAATTCTCTGAAAGACTGTTAAAATATATCTCTTTTATATAATTAAAAATCTGTGAGAGATTATATTTTCCCCTTTTTCAATTCAAATGAGGAACCTCACTAAATTGCATATAGCAGTAGCTATATTCTCTATTAACAAAGACAGACATTTGAAAAAGGATTTATAAACATCTAAAATCATGTCCTTGTTCTTATCAAATTTCTTCTTTTTTATGTATTTGCTTTCAGTTATTTTTCACAGAAGCATATTATATATGTTCTCAGGTAGTGAATTTAATGCTATTTTTAAATTCTTACTTTCGTTTTTAATAAATAAAGTAGATATAATCCACATAAACAAAACTCTTTGGGACTCCTCAGTCATTTTGGGGAGTATAAAACATCTGGGGGGAGGGGATATCTTGAGAACAGTATGTTTAAAATCCAGGACCACAGAGAAATAGTCCAGAAGTATTCCTGAAGCACATCGAAGGAAGAATTTATTTAGGTTGCTTAAGGATTGCTCTTCACACTCAAATACATTTTACAAAAGGAGACAGAACCCAGTGTAAAAGACTCTTTTCTAAAAAGGCATCTTTCCAGGCTGTGTACTCCAACGTATATACAAGCGCTGCCCCCACGGGATTCCGATGCAACTGCACAAAAGGAGACACTCTTCTGGTTTTTTGGCCACTACCTGGAAATTATTGAAGCTGTGGTGCTATATACCAAATTCTGTGCTGCTAAAAAAAAGAAGAAAAGGAGTAGATCCAGGACACAAAGGTCTTTCTTGTTGACCGGCCCATATTGTGATGAATCCTTTATATCTTGATTATACACATGAAGAAAACTTCTACTGCTATGTAGACTCGAGCACAGGTGGAAAAAAATGTTTTTTAACAGAGAAATTCTTCTTGATTTGAGAAAGAAATGTATACTTTGGACTGATTCTTCAAGGTGATATTATTACTGTGCATTATGGAATTCTTAGTACTCCAGAAATTTTGTCAAGTAGGAGAAGCCACTTTTTGACGACACGTTCCTTGTTTCTTTGATTGAAAAAGTCCTGTTACTTTCATTAGTCTCTGATTAGGGTTTCTGAGAGGTTCAACTATTGATTTTATGAAATTCCTTTAGTGTGCTTTCTGTAAGTGTACCCAAAAGCCGCTGATGTATGCTCTTCCAATGGCCACACTTAATTTTCTGGGAGGAAGAAAACTGTCTATTATTTAAAGATTGTTTTCCTCCTGTGATCTAGTTGATATTTAAAACTGAAAAGTCCATGTAGTTACAGCACATTTTGGATAAGGAATTATTAAAAGTATTCGACCCTCGATTACTTTTGATAGGGTGGGCAAAGGGTCTGACACCTGATGCAAGATTGGCACTTGAAAATTATTTACTAATTTTGAAATAATGGCAGGAATTAGAGTTCCAAGTCATCTACTGCGTGTAAGTTAAGGATCACATCCCACATTTCTTGTTAACTGTCTTGTGACATCATCTCCTTAATGATTATATGGTACTATTAAATTTTTTTCTATATTTCTCTCTTAAGCTAGATTTTATCCTTTTTAAAGGTATTCTTTTTTAAAAAAAATTTTCCTTGGGTATTTTATAGAATGAAATGCCCTTTATATAGGTAGTGTGCAATTAATATTTGTTGATCACTATGTATGTGACTGACAGACTTCATGGAATTTTTAAGAATGTATATGACACTTTATGGGATTATGCGAGAAATCAGAGAAGAAAATATTTGTAAAATGGAGTTGCATCATTTGGAAGAGAGATATTACACTGTAGTTTGGAATTGCAAATGGGTAAATAAATTATCTAGTTTAAGATTCTATCTCATAGGTGAGAAAATTAGAAAAATGTTTTATGTATTAACTACAATCAATATATTTTTAAAAATCCCTAATTTTCATACTAGACAACTATCATTTCAAGATACCATGTGATCATGTAAAATAAATGGTCTAAATATGTACCTCAGGATTGATACATACGAATTATTACATGTTATGGTTGTCATAAACTGTAGCCACTGGAATAATTTGTTGAGTATGAGCTATTTGTTTTCTTAAAAAGAAACGCAGTACTGATATATTTTTCTTCTGAGAAAGCTTTATATGTCTTGTTTCTGAAGATTTTGTGAAAGAATAATACAAGCACAATTTAAGATTTGGTATTTTATATGTGCCATATTTGAACTAGAAGGGAAAATAGTCTAGAAACACAGCCTTGGATGATTTATAAGGGTAAAGAGACATGCAAAGAAAACCATTGTTCGTAAGAACAAGAAGTCTGTCCCTATTATCTGTATATCTATCCAGCATGCAATAGAGCACCAGATTCATTATAAACTTAGACCTGAAATCCTATGTGACTCTCTCTATACAACTGTGCTTAATCCTTGTACTCAAGTCATTTATAATGTAGAAACAATTTCATACCTCAAAGACAATACCAGAGGAATTTCTCTTACATTTTTGTGATGCATTTAAAGTATTAATGTAGGTTGTTAAAGAACTGTGATCAAAAGACAATATCTTTCATTTAAAATTTAAGAAATAAGTTGAGGTTTTTTTTGTTTTTTTGTTTTCTGGTGTTTTTCTTTTGAATGAAAAAAGAATAAAAACAATGCAAAATTTCAAAACAAAATAATAAGAGATTAACAATGGCTAATACATTAAGTATTTTTATCTTCAAACTAGCTGTTCAGATTACAAGATATAGGCATGAAAGAATGATCAATCAAATGGTAAAGCACAAACCTTCCTTTTTGAAGAACAGAAATTAGTAGCATAATTATCTATTTTGTATATATGTATAATATATTTTTTCTTCTTTTTTTTCTCCTTTTCCATATTCTAGTTGTTTTTTCTTTTTGAGAAGTTTCTTTCCCTTTCACTTTAACAATATTTATTGTACATTTTGGAACTTATTTACTCTTTCAGTATTTTACACTAGGAGACAATGTGATATTTACACACGTGAGTCTAATTTATTTCACTTATGAGTATGGTCTCTAGTTGCATTCATTTACCTATGAAAGCCTCAAGTTTATCCTTCTTTATAGCTAAGTAGTACTGCATTGCATAAAAATACCACATCTTTTTTATCCATTCTGCCCTTGATGGGCATTTGGGTTGTTTCCAAGATTAAGGGATTACAAATTGTGCCACAATAAATATGGGTGCAAATGTATTGCTGTGGTATGATGTTTTCAGTTCTTCTTGGAAAATACCCAGAAGGGGAATAGCTGGATCAAATGGAACCTCCAATCTTAGTTTTTTGAGAAATCTCAACTCTGATTTCCACAGTGCACAGTGGAGAAGGGTTCCTTTTTCCCCACAGCTCAGCCAGCATTTGTTATTGGTTGATTTCTTGATCTTGGCCATTCTTTCTGGAGTGGGATGGAATCTCAGTATTGTTTTAATTTGCTTTTCTCAAATGACCAGTGATGCTGAACATTTTTTTCATATATTTATTTGCTGTTTGTATTTCTTCGTTGGAGAAGTATGTGTTCATCACAGATGCCCATTTTTCGATTTGGCCTTTGAATTTGGGGGAACAGACTTTTTTTCAATTCTTAACGTGTTTTAGATAGAAGTCTTTTGTCTGAGGGACAGTTGGCCAGACTATTTTCCCTATCTGTGGGTTTTCTTTTCACTCTGTTGGTGATTTATTTTGAGGTGCAAAGAATCTTTAATAAGATGAGATCCCAGTTATTGATCCTTTGAAGTACTTACCATTCAGTTTGTGTTTTGCTCATGAACTCTCTGCCTACCCCTATGTTTTTAAGAATTCTACCTGCCTTGTCTTCCAGTATACTTAGTGCTTCTGTTTTAATATTTAGATCTTTGACCCATTTTGACTTTAGTTTAATGCATGGTAATAGACGTGGATCTAGTTTTAGCCTTCAGTATGTGTAAAACCAATTTTTCCAGCATGATTTATTAAAGAGGCTATCTTTCTTCCAGTGAACGTGCTTGGTCCCTTTGTCAAACATAAGATGGCTGAGTGTCTTTGCAATTGCTTCTGCATCATCTAATTTGTTCCACTGATCCTCAGGACCGTGCTGTTTTGTTTTTGTTTTTGTTTTTCCAGTAACATTCTGATTTTATCACAATAGCTTTATAGTATAATTTCAAGTCTGGAATTGTGATGCCTCCTGCCTTTCCTTTGTTGCCCAGGATTGCCATTGCTATTCTAGGTCTCTTCTGTGTCCAAACGAATTTTAGGAGTGTTTTCTCTAGATCTGAGAGGTATGCTAAATTTTAATAGGAACTTCATTAAATCTGTATAACAGTTTTGGGAGTATGACCATTTTCACAATGTTGGTTTTTCCTATCCATGAGCAAGGGATAGCTTTCCATTTTCTGAAATCCTCTTCAATCTCCTTTTACAGAGTAGTGTAATTTTCAATATATAGATCTTTTACATCTTTTGTTAGACTGAGTCCTAAATATTTCATTTTTTTGGATGCTATTGTGAAAGGTGTCATTTCTCTAATTTTTCTCTCAGTGAGTTTGTTGTTTGTGTACAGGAATGCCATTGGGTTTTGACTTTGTATCCAGCTATGCTGCTGAACTGGCTTATTAACTCTAGTTAGTCTTTTGGTGGAGTTTTTGAAGTTTTCTGTGTAAACTATCATGTCATCTGCAAGTAATCATAATTTAACTTCTTCCTTTCCTATCCTTATTATTTCTCTCCCTTGTCTAATTGCTGTGGCTAACATTTCCAGAACTATACCAAACAGAAGTGGTGATGGTGGACATCCTTGACTTGCTCCTGATTTTAGAGTGAAAACTTTCAGTTTTTGTCCATTTAGGATGATGTTTGCTGTTGATTTGTCATAGAAGGCTTTTATCAGATTGAGGTAGAGATCACGTATTCTGATTTTCTGTAGTTTTTTTTTTTATGAATAAGTATTACACTTTATCAAAAGTTTTTTCTGCAGCTATTGAGATGGTCATGTGATTATGTCTTTCACTCTGTTGATGTGGTGTATTACATTTATTGATTTGAGTATGTTAAACCACCCCTGCATTCCTGAGATGAATTCCACTTGTTCATTGTGTATAATTTTCTTGATGATTTGCTGCATTCTGTTTGCTAGTGTTTTCTGAGGATTTTCGCATCTACGTTCATTAGGGAGATTGACCTCTAGTTCTCCTTTTTGGTTGGGTCTTTCTCTGGTTTTGGTATGAATAATACCTTCAGGAATGAGTTGGAGAGAATTGCTTACTTTCAATTTCATTAAAGTACTTGAGGAGTATTGGTATTAAATCTTCTCTAACTTCCTTGTAGAATTTAGCTGTGAATCCATCAGGACCTGGGATTTTCTTTCTTGATAAGTTTTAAATTATGTTTTCAATTACAGTAACTGATATTGAGTTATTTGAAATTTTTATATCTTCTTGAATCAGCTTTGGTAATTCATATGTTTCCAAAAATCTGTCCATTTCTTGTATGTTTTCCAGCCAATGAAAGAAAAGATTTTCAAAGTAGGTATTGATCATCTTATGATTTTCACAGGATCTGCATTGATTTCACTGTTTTCATTTCTTTTTGCATGAATTTGAGATTTTTCTTTGCTGTTCTTGATAAGGTTGGCTAGAGGTTTATAAATTTTGTTTCAAAGAACCAACTCTTTGATTCATTAATTCTTTGTATTGTTTTCTTGACCTCAATTGCATTAATTTCTTCTCTATCTTTATAATTTTATACATTCTATGAACTTTGGTTTTGACTTGTTCTTCTTTTTCTAGAAGCTTGAGGGGCTGCATTGGGTTATTTATTTGTGCTCATTCTGAATTCCTTTTGTGAGAATTCACTGCTGTATATTTCCCTCTTAGTACTGCTTTCATTGCATTCCTTGAGTTCCAGTATGTCGTATCTCCATTTTCATTTGATTGTAGATATTAATTTCTTTTTTAATTTCATTTGTGAGCCATTGGTTGCTCAGCAGGGTGTTATTTAATTTCCATGTGTTTATGAAGTTTTTGCAGTTTCTTTTCCCATTAATTTCCAATTTTATTTCATTATGTTTGGATATTTTGTTTTGTTTTTACATTTGTAAAAACCAAAAAAACATATTCACTTTTAACATGTCATGTTGTAACGTCAGTTTTCTGGTACAGTAACTATTTCACTGAATAACATTATTCAGGCCTAGAAATTAGCTGTGTGTTTTCTTTTATGAAAGTAATCCAAGCTGATATAAGTGGATGGCAGGAGAATTTTCTGGTTTTCATCTGCTCCATAGACACAGAAACAGTGATCATCAAAACCCTACCATGCTGAGGTGAAAGGAGTGGGCAGCAGGAAAAAACAAAAACAAAAGCAAATATCTGACCACAGAACAATGAAATGTAATCAACTTCCATGATAAACTGAGGCCCTGGCTAGAGCTCTTTAATTACCATGGGACAGACCATCAGAGACGCTACAACACACTTAACTGTCTTTGCCACATCCTTCATTTAGGTATGAAGAAACTTTAATTTAGAGACAAAGAATTTTGTGCTGATGAGAAGCTGGGTCACTTGAGCTTGTGACCATAGTGTCAGACATTTTGAATCTGAGATGATTTTTTTTTTTCTGGGAGGTCACAAGCGTAGCCAGACGTCACTTACTCTTCTGATAAACACACTGGACTGATTTAATCATTTTCTCTCCTCCAAGGCCTAGCATCACCTACGACAGAGAAGCAGGAAAGTGAAACTTGCATCCACTGCTGGGGCTGTGGGGATTTGGAGCTGTGGGGAGGCGGGGAGTGACCCAGCGCCCTGTCCCACAGGAAAGCAGCCAGCAGAAGCAAGATGCTCTCCCTTACAGACGCTCATCTGAGGTGCACATATGTAATCCCAACACTCTGGAGGCTGAGGAAGGAGGACCCCTATCTCAAAACTATCTAAAAAGGGCTGGGAATGTTGCTTAGCAAGAAGACCTGGGATTCGATTCACACTAAGGCAAAAACAACAGCCACAAAATCCCTTACCTGAACTCATCGAGGGAAACTTCTGTAATAGGAAGGACACTGGGTGAGATCTTAGAATGACTTCAGTTCCGCATTGTGACATTTATTGCCTGTTTTCTACCCTCCTTCAGGGAGTGGTAGAATGTAACTGAACCCTTCCTGTCATTATCCTCTCTACTGCTAATGTAACAACAAAACCTTCAATATACAGGTTACACTGTTGTCAGGATTAAATTAGAAAATCGATGTAAAAGCTCTTTATGTATTTTAAATGCATTACAAATAACAAAGTTTATTCTTCAAGGACAGAAGAAAAGACAATGAAGTTTATTACAGGAATATTAATCAAATACCACTGCACAAATGGATTTGCCATTTGCTTTCTTATGAAGAGTAATAGTTTAAATCACTTATTTAGCTTGGTTTAACGGACCAAAACCAGTGTTTGTCAAATGTATGCTTTACTGGTGTCTTATAAGAAAACAGAGATACAGGATGAAATAGAGAAGTTGCAGAAGTCAATAATATATCCAGCCCCTGAAGACATTTGAAGCTCCATTCCACTAGCAAAGAATTAAAATGCTTTTCCTTTTTTTTTTTTTTTTTTTTGGTATTCATTAATTTTAAAAGGTAAGTTTAGGCAAGCAAAAAATAAAACATATCCAATTGCTAAAAGCAATAAGTAAACATTTGGTATACGACAACTGATAGCTCTGGTAAAATGTGTAAATAAGGCTGTTATAATGCACACTATAGAACATGACTTCCTGGATTTCCCATCAAAACATCAACATTAGCTTTAGAGACATGAGACAAGTTATAGCATCATTTCAGAAAGATAAACACATTCACTGGAAATGGGACTGGCACAAAAGAAAATGTCAGGGGAAAAATGGTTGCCCTTTTCCTGACGGCTTCATGAATGAAAATACAAAGTGTTTTCAATGTCGGCAAGGAAGCTCATCTCCAATGCGAAATGCTTGATTGTTTCACGTGGAACATGCGTTTTTATTTTGCAGCCACAGCAAGTGAGATGAAATTCTGCCTAGTGAGTATAGGAGGGAAAGATAAGCCTTTCTATCAGGAGTTTCTGCTAACCTTGCTACACTGAGCTTCAGAAAGAAGAGATTTGCAGCTTACTAAACTCTGAAGCCAAGAAAGTAAGATGGAAGGAAAAAAAAATTAAAGAAAGACTAGCTATATTCTGTTTTAGTAACCTTGTTTGTTTCTAGGACACTAAACAGCTGTAATAGGATTAACTGTGAAAGTTTTAATAAAAAGTGTTATTAAGTTATGAAGTTTATGCTATGTCATATAGTTTTCTTGTGGTTTAATTAAGGATTGGAACTGCAATATGATCAAAGGTTTTTAAATGCAACAATAATAGAACTGATAATGTTTTTTTCTACTCTACCCATTTTTTTCTCCAATAAACTGTATTTGAATGAGGACATTTCTGCTTGTATTTTCATAAGGCCTATTTTAAGCCACTCTTTTTTTTTTTTTTGGTATCTGTAGTTGAACTCATGACCTCATGCTTGCCAGGCAGTCACGGTGCCACTAAGCTATATCCCTGGCCCAAGTCATTCTATACTGATTAGGAAGACGAAAAGAAATGAACTAAGTTTGGGGTTAGGAAAAACATAAATTTTATTCTCAAATTCTTGCATCCACATTTCTCTAAATTCATAAATATCAATTAACTCCTTTGAGCTTGTTTTCTCATATAAGCAAGAAATATTAATGACTATCAGTCATGATGCTTAGTTATAAGAACTATAGTTTGTAGGATTAAAGAGGAAATCAGTCCAATCATACAATGCCATGGAATCTCCTATATACTTCACACTCATGGAAAGTGCATACTTGATTATATCATTATTATTATCTTTCATGGACTAGGAAACTGAAGCACATAGTGATTAAATTACTTACCCCAGGTCACGTAGTTATGAAGTAAGGACTGGAGTTTATCTTCTAGTCCCAGAACCTGTGCTCATAAGCAATACTCTAAATAGTGCTGTAGCTTATTGAAATAATACTGAGTAGTTCACAGAAATATGGGGGGGGGCAGGTCTAAAAAATCAGACTCAGCTCAGTAGTCAAATGAAATGCTCTAAATCATACAGTTGAGGACATCATTCTAAGCTTATAAGCCTGTAAATGTGTGTCACTACAATTTAGCACACAAGAGCTTGACTTTTCTAGAATTTTCACCTCATTGTCATCAGCATCCAGTGTTACTCTCCCACCTGAGGGAAATCAGGGCAAACTTTCCCATCCTGAGTCAGCCTGGGGGTGCTAGAAAGACAACTTCTGGTTTGCCCAGTTCCTTTAACATGCTGTTTAATCTCTATCAGAACTCCCAGGATGAGGGATTCTTCAGAAAGGAAATTCTCTTTTGTTGAAAAACAAAACGAATGGCAAAAACCAAGATTAGGAGAGATAGAGAAAATGCCTAAGGATTAATGATGAATTGTGATCATCCTGGTATCAGTTTGCCTGAGTCCAAACTATAGTTTCTCTCTTACTAGTTGAGCGATACTACAGAAATCATTTCATTGAGCTATTTGCTTCATTGTAAGATTTCGTGAGGATTAAACAGCATAACAATTATACCTAATTTTATTTAAAGTACCCCAGATGGGCATAGAAAGTAGATGAATCTACAAGGTGTGATTGAAAAATATGATGCATGCTTAAATTAAAAATTATTATAGTAAAAGACATATTGCCATTAGTTCCTTTAAAATGCCCCCTCCTTCACTTAGAACACATTTATCCCATCCTTCTTGCTAGTTTCTGAAGCAGTTCTGGAAGTGCACTCTTTTGTGTCTAGTCTAGCTGTGCTGTTGTGACTGCCTTGATGTCCTGAGTCAATTCAAATGTTTGCCTTTCGTGGTCATTTTGACTCTGAGGTGCCTAATCGAGTGAATGAGGTGGTTGAGAACACACCTTGATGCTTCATGAGTTCGCCTTTCTGTTGGATGGTACTTGGCAGCAGCATTTGAATATTTTTGATCACACCTAATAAAGACACTCACAAAAGAGGACTTCCAGAACTGCTTTGGAAACTGGCAAGAACGAGATGGTGTGTTTGACACAAGGGGGAGTGTTTCGAGGGATTAATGGTATTGTATCTTTAACACTAACAGATTTTAAAAATGTAAATATTACCATATTTTTGTATTATTCCTATCTATCTATTATTAAAATCATTGGTCAGTTAAAAATAGCACAGTACTGGATAAAGAACATATGCTATATTCATACAGTGAAATAGTTTCTGGCTTTCAGAACAAAGGAAATTTTACAACACTTGAACATATGGGTGAACCTTGAGGACATAATGCTAAGCACAGTCACTAGTCATAGATTCCATGTATGTGAGGAATCTAAAACAGTCTGATTTTAGAATCAGACAGTGGAAGGCAGTGGGGATGGGGGGCTGAGGAAGGGTTAGCCAGGGGCTGAGGGGGAGGGGAAATGAGCATTACTAATCTAGGGCCATGGGTTTCAGTGACACCTTTAAGTCAACAATAATGTGCTATACACTTGAAAATTTGTTGAGATTGTAGATATCATATTAAGTGTTTTACCAAATAAAATAAAAAGTAACCTGATTTTTTTTAGCTTGTGGCCCAATTACTGATTCAGATAATTGCAAAATTCAAATTAGTTATTTTCAAACATTTGAGAAAATTCCATTGAAAAATCCGATCCAGTTTTAAATAAATATTTTAAGTATTGATTGACTCAGAATTTAAGTGAACAGAATATCATTGTATAATAGGTTCATTTAGATCTTGAATTTACTATTCGATCTGGATTCCCAGCAATCTCCCCAAACATCATGCCTAGTGAAAACCAACAACACATAGAGTTGGGTGTGGTGGCATACACCTGTAATCCCAGTACTCCGGAGGATGAGCCAGGAAGATCACAAGTTCAAGTCCAGCCTGAACTACACAGTGAAACCTTGCCTCAAAAACAAAACAAAACAAAAAACAAAACAAAACAAAACAAAACAACACAAAACAAAACAATACAAAACAACCAAACCAAATGGTCAAAACAGTAACAACACTACATATTAATATCTTGAAACAAACAGAAATCAAAACATAATCCAGACCAACTTCTCGAGTTGTTTTCCTTTAACAGGAAAAAGAAACACAAAATCTAAGCCTGATATACAAATATTGCTAAATGAATCTAAGGGAATGTACCTTGAAAGCAACACCTGCCTCTCCAGAGAGAGCTGCTGATTGGAGTGTCCCTGGGTTTTGTCCTTGGCTTTGCCTGGTTTCATGTTTGCGTCAGTAACTACAGTGGTAGTTACAGAGAGAACTGTTACCAAGCCCAGGCCTGGTACAGTGCTGAGAGTGATAGAGATCCTTCTATCTTTTGTAGGCACTTAACATAAGATAAAATTAAACAAGAATCAATAAAAGGCCCTAGATTTAAAAGCAAAAAGTCGAGTCACACAAATAAATACTATGTAAATTATAGTGCAGTCTTTTTGAATGTGATGCTGATGAGTCACACAACAATGTAGAGTTTAAGATAAAAGTCCAGGTTTTGATTTGGTAACCATGGCAACACTAGAGCTGACCCACAGGCAAACTGGCTTCACACAATCAAAACATGAAGGCACAGACTAATCATAATGAAAACAAACATGTCCTACTGCAGCAATGATAACAAGGAAAATCAAGTAATTTGGAGCATTGAGGTGTTCATACATTTTCTCCATTTACTTCTGTTATTATTTGAGTATTTTACTCAATAGGATGCATTGTGTATGTGTGTGTCTGTGTGTGCTGGGGAGAGACAAGGGGTTGAACCGAGGGCCATCACACTGAACTACATTCCTTGCCATTTTTTAAATTTTTTATTTTCAGACTAGGTTTTGCTAAGTTGCTAAATTGCCCAGGCTGGGCCTGAACTTGTGATCCTCCTGCTTCAGCCTCCCAGAGTGCTGGGATTATAAATTTATACCACTGTGCCTGACTAAGAGGATGCACTCTTGTGTTCTTTATGTAATTATTGTAAAACAAAACAAACATCATACAGTATTTTATTGTGTTTACATATTTCGATTTTATTCTAGTTCAGAACAGAACAAATATAAGATGTAACTTCTATTGTACAAGTTTTCTATTGTAAGCACGAACAATCTAAATTCTTTTACTTAAGCATTCTGAGATTGGAATCTTTTTAATAAAACCCTTACTTTGAAAATTGTATTTTCAAATTTTTATGTTTAGCTCCCTGATCTAAAAGAGATTGTTAGGACTGGGGATTCAGCTCAGTGGTGTAAGCGCCTGCCTGGCAAGCACAAGGTCATGAGTTCAATCCCCTTGCTGGAAAAAAAAATAAATAAATAAAAGAATTTGTTTATGAATATTTTGTTGAGTAATTTTACTTTATTTCCAAATGTGCAACTGGTCATTCTACTATTGTTTTGGCCTTTAAATAACCTTTGATATGATGGACAGCTCTGAAAGAGGAGAGGAGTACAGTTGTGAGTCAGACCCTGCCTACCTCTTATCCAATATACCTTCTCTGATTCTTTCCTTGTTATTATAAGAGTAATTTTACTATGGTTAAAAAATGTATCTTTCTGAAAGCTAAATTTTCTGGCCATTATTGAAAGTAGGGACAACTTTATGGATCTGATCACAGAGTGAAAGTCTTTTGAGAACACATAGGAAAGTGTGTTTTTCAACCCAGGCATAGTTTCCAACACAGTTTGTAGTAGAGGCACAACTGCTTTGTTTCTTATCTTTCCTCTTATTCTTTTCCAGAACGCAGGTGTGAAACAAGAATAGTCTGACATCTTACAGCCGTTAGATGCCTATGAAGGTAAAAACATCCCAAAAGTGGTGGCCATGGGCTGGAAGGATCTTAGAAATTTTAATGGCACTGAGAAATTGTAGTAGCTCTGCCTTCCTATGTGACATCTTGTCAAGTGAAAACTTCAGTTAAGTCACTAGCATTACATTTCTGCGGATTTCAGTGCATCTCTAGCAAATACTTTTAGTGATAGGATTAAAATATCTATTCGAAATTGAAACCCATAGCCCATTTTCTTTTAGATTTTTGAATTTCCACTTTACAAAATATTATTTTGGGTTTTTGAGCCTGTATTTTATGAAGCCTCTTTAAAAGCATTTGTATATTCTTTAAATTTTTTTTTAATTTTAAAAACAAAACAAAACAGAAATGATACAATATTTCAAAAAATAGTAGGAAATTAATACTAGTTAATATATTGCATAGTGTAACCTTAGAAGTTCAGGTTACAAGATTTAGGCGTGAAAAAAATAATCAAACAACCAAACAATGAGAGCAAAAAAACTGTTCTTTTTTGATGAACTTACAGAGATTAGTAGTATAGTTATCCGTCTTGTATGTATATCTACATACATATAATCTTTTCCCTTCTTCCTTTTTTGCTTTCCCCTATCCCAGTGTTCTTTTCTTTTGAGCATTTTCGTTTCCCTTTTATTTTCACAATATTAATTGCACATTTTGGATCTTATTACTCTTTCAGTTTTTTTTTATACCAGGGAGACAATACAATATTCACATATGTGAGTTTGATTTATTTCACTTATGAGAATGGTCTCAAGTTGTATCTATTTATCTACAAAAGCCTCAAGCTTATCCTTCTTTATAGCTGAGTTGTATGTTCTTTTTATCATTATTGTTGTAAATTTCTTGAGAATGTATAAAGTATGCCTTTGCTTATCCATGTTGTGTAGCTTCTAGCAGGTCATTTTAAATCAAAGCCCTATCTGAACCCATGTACTATTTCTTCCCTTCATATCCCTTCTTTATGCTTTCTGAATCTCTGTTAGTGGATGCTGGAATTTTTAATCTATCGTTAAAGTCAGTTAAGCCTGTCCTATATTTTTCATCATATTTCGTTCTTTGTTAGTTTTTGCACTGCACGTTGTAAGACTTCCTTGGCCAATTCTTGCACACACTATTTCTATTCCCAGATACATTCATTCTGCTCTTTTTTCCACTAGTGAGTGTTTACTATGGAAAGCAAATGCAAATTCATGTAATTTGTAAATTCAGTGTCTATGGCTGATGCATTTCTGTAGATGCAGTAGATTCTCTAATGATATCATTTGGGATCTGCTTACCTTTATTAACTATATTTCTTCATGTTAGTTCTTTTGTTTGTTCAGTTTGATGCATCACTTTTGTGGTATTTTTTTTCCTCAAGGAGTTGATTTGTGATTTTCTGACCGTCTTTATACTAAAGAACTCCTCGTCTTCATTGTTGCTGCACACCAGTTCTGAGAGTTCTGGGAGAAAGGCACAGTGGACGGCAGCTGACTGAACTGACTTTGGCATCCAGCTGTGGGAAGTCCTGTTTCTCTTGGGTGTCACCAAAATGAGGCACTACGATGAGAAATTTAGAAATCATTTCACTTCTAGTAGATTAAGTCAGACTGCATTTTTCTGTTTTAATAATCAATCCCCAGAACCTAATGACCTCAAACAACAAATATTTGTCACATTTGTCAAACACTCAGGCTGACGTGGTTCTACTGAGTTGTAAGTCTGACATGAGACTTCAGGGATCAACCATTAAAATTATTGATCTATTGTTTTAAAAAATTTATACAGTGAACCCCCAAAATTCATGGGGGTTACCTTCCTAGAGCACCCGCAAATTCCGAAATACTGTGAATTTCAGATATGTCAGAAAAATGCCTATTTTATAGTTTAAACCCTAAATATGCTATGTCTTCTGCAGTTAATGTAATTTAATTTAATAAAATACTGTATTAATAAAGACTTAGACGATGCAGGGCATTGTGGCAGCATCTTAAGAATCTTAAGGCTTTAAGAAGAACAAAACCAAGAACACTCGAGATGGTACACGAGGTACATCAATCTGTTATGAGCAAGAATGCTGCTGCATCTGGCAGAGATGGGTTATAGGGCAGCAACCAATCAGCAGCAAGGAGAACTATAAAACGCTTTCAGATTGGCTACTTGCAAAACTCCCACCAAAAAAAAAAAAAAAGCAAGGTGGATCTTTGCATCTCCAGAACAATTACTAAGTTCTAAAAAAATACATGAACTCTGAACATTGGTACACTGTAGTCTGTCTTTTCTAAGAATCTGGAGAAAATGGTCATATTTGTTCCTTCTGCTATCCAATGTTTTAAACATATTACCTACTGAAGTTCTTTGAGAACTAATAAATTTTATAAACTGAAACATTAAGAAGTATTTTATACAACAATTTGTTGATTAGGTCTTTCTTTGGATGTACGGAAACAAGAAAATCAAAAGCAACAAGGGGGTAATATGAAAAATATGGGGTTGAATTCCAGTTTTGCTTGTTAGTAATTACATGTCTTTTTGTTTTTAAATTAATTTTTATTTTTATTAGTGTATGTTTCAGTACATAATGATTGCATTCATTAGGGAGAAGTGATAGATGCATTTTTATAATTCATTTATCCACTCTGGATCTCTGTTTTCTTACCTGTGAAAAGTGAGATCATAACTCTTACCTGATGAAATGGTGCATATGATAGAGATAGCTTAAATAAATAAATCCGGATCTTAGCAGTGAGCATTATAGTTAATAGTAATATGACACTAAAAAAATTCATGAATCATAAGATGATTGCCCATGATCGTAAGGAGAACAAACAACAATTCCAACTTGCCTTGAACAATTATGGATTATATCTCATTTTCCATGAAAGTATTATTTGCACATTCTTTCTTTTATAAATGTATCATGATTTGGAAGACTATGTATAGGGTAAGCCTAGCATCAAATGCCTTTAAAATTCTGGGACTCAATCATTCCAGGAAACAGGTATCAGACAGTAAAGACAGGTATCTTTAATAGAACTTTGATAATAAGGGTTGAACCAATGTTATTCCTAAGAATGTATAGCCAAGTAACTTCTAATTGGAGTCTGTGTAGTGGTAAAATACTTAGGTGTGGAATCAGACGACCAAAGGTTGAATATCCATGTGGACCTGCTCTGTGAATTTTTACAACTTGAATTAATCTGAGGTTCAGTGTCCTCTGTAGTAAAATGGAGACTCATAAAATTGTTTGAAGAAAATGAGATGATGTATATCCAATACTTACTATGTGGTTTGGCACATATTAACCAGTGTAGCTATTTTCTACCAAAGACAAAACACAACATGGAATTTATTATTGATCTTGGCATCTTTATATTTGTGCAAGTTGGGTTGTATATCCATATTTGTATTGTATTTTTTCCCAGCATGAAGATGCTACCTTTCCAATACATCAGTGCTCTGTTTTAAAAACATGTCATATTACATCTATGATATTAAAAAGTAAATAAAAAATCTGAAATTTATATCTACCAAGACTCAATGAAATATTCTCTCTTGTTTATGTCCCTTTGGAACTCAAGATGGAAACAAAATCTTCAAATTTCACAAAGGAAAATAATTCCATGTTGATTTCTGATTTATTGATTCTTTCCATTATCCCAGATTCTGGGTTCAAAATGTTAATAAGTGGAGTGGTTTTGTTGATGTTTCCAATAGAAGTTTCTTACCACCAAAGATAAACAACTTTTTAAACAGGAAATATGCCCTTCTAGCACTGAAATAAACATAACTGGTGATGAACCACCCACAGGCAGCTTCTAATGAAGCTTCTCAAACTATGACATTTTTGCCACATGATCCAGGGAAGACAAACAAAGCTATGTGAAGAAAAAGCTGACTGTCATTCCTATTCCAATGGTATTTTTAATTCACAGAATTTTGACAAATGCCATTCCTCCAAGGTCATCTTGAAGAGACTGTTTTCTCACTAGTAATTCTAGTTATTTTCCTTTCTCTTCCTTTAAGACATTTTCATCTCTAATTTTCACATGAGGTTTATTAACAAAACATGTGCAAGGAATGCAGACTCTATGTTTCAAACATTTATAGCCTTCAAGGATGGGAGAAGAATTAGACAAGGGAGAAGGCTATCTTCCAGCAATAACATAGCTTTAACAAATACATGATATATTTATAGAACACATGAAGAACAAAGGAAATAGAGCACTTCCTTTGTGTATGATTGCTTTTAGTGTTTCTGTCGACCTGGTCTTTTGACACTATGATTTTTTTGTGGGGAGAAATGTTTGTTAAATCATAATGAGCGAGATCTATACGGTTGTTGCTCTTTCAAATTACCGATCTACTTTGCAAGGGAAAAATCTCTGCTGTCAGTGAAGAAAGATGTCTTAACATTTTCATTTTGAGCACGCTGTTTTTGGAGGAAAGACACTAAGAATTCAGGTTGCAACTATTTGGAGAAACATATGGATTTAACCTACATTTTATCAAGAAGAAAAATTATTGCAATATTAGAATTACTATAGATGAATCCACATAAATTGAGAAATTGAAATGGTGTTTTCTCAAAGTTACAAAGTTTGTGGCTTCACATCTACAGTTTGTTCCTAGGAATGTTCTTATTTCCCTAGAATTTAGTTTATAAGTTCTTTGCAAAGATCATTTATTTAATGAACTATGAAAATAATGTTGCTCTAATAAGAAAGGCAAAATTAGACAATTATAGAAGTCTGTATCTGGTGTAACATAATGATAACATTTAATAAAGTGGTATCTTCCCAATGTCATTCTTCATATAATTTGCCCCAAATTGTACCTCTTTCTGTCTTTCCAACACTTGAATTATGCATTTATGTAGTCATTAAAATGACATTTCATATAATATTTTTATAATGCCATTTTATATTTATTATACCTCTAGCTGTGCTAAAGGTTTTACACATCATTTCACAGTCATACTAGCCCTGTGATATTGGTGGTAATAGCATTCTAATAATAATAAAAGAATACCAAGGTTCGAAAAGCGTAGGTAATTTGAGCAAGGTCATAAAACTGTAAAGAAGAGAGGCTCAGATCCACTCTCCTAGAAGTTCTGACACTATGAGCACACCCATCTCAAGTGAGTCAGTGGTGTCCACTTAAATTTAGCTTTGCTATTTCCTTTCTTGTTGAAGTAAAAGTGATCCTTGAGTGAGAATCGCCTTTTTGAGTGTCAAATTTCCATACCTATTTCATGTATGTATTAATGTGTGTGCACACCAGTGTGTACATATGTGTGTGTGCCCGTGTGTGTTGGATGATCTGAGCACATGAACATCAGCATCTGCATGTACGTTCTGGGGTCCTTAGGCGGCTGCCAGTGGGAAAGAAACTCCTCCTGCTCCCACTGCTATTTTATGGGCCCAGCGTTCCCCTCTTGCTCAGAAGGCTTTGCCTGTGCTGCTGAGTTTGTTTAGGGGCCGATCATTTTTCATTTCTAAACATTTCCTCCACATGTGGTATTCAAATCATCAAAACTCTCAGAAGAGTTGTTGTGCAAGGCAGGGCAGGAGTTTCAGAGCAGTGAAACTAAGGTTGCTCCTCAGCCAATAGCTTGAAGAAGAATGTAACCTGAAAGAAAAGGATTTAGTTGTATCAAAGTGCAACTGAAAAGTTAGTTCAAATAGAGTAATTCTGAACAAATTTGTGTGGTTGGCTGTGAGGATATAATGACTCAAATACTTGTCTCTGGACAGAAGACAGAGACTCAAAATAGGTATCGTATAAACACATGGATACAAAGCTGGACTCATACATGTTCTACTTTATGACCTAATGAAATGTTTTCAGTCTGACAACCTGTGTAAGAATGTTTGTTTTTTTAATTTGGTGACTCAATTTCTACTAACTCTGCTAAAACTGCTTGATCAAGTTAACAGTGAAATGTGTAAGTTATAATGTGAGAGATGATTTTCTGCTCAATCTTTTTCACTTATGCCTAGTCTCAGCTCTCTTCTGAAAATACCGAGTACATTCTGCTTGCCAGGAGCCAGTTGGCTGGCAGACTCCTATCATATTAATATTATTGTCTTGCTGGTTCTAACTGGGATTATGTAATGAGCTTTCCACCCCATAGCTCCTTCCCTTTAAGGCCCCGATAAAAAGTGAACTTTTCAAGAACCTTCCCAAAATTCCTAAAATTATGACTTTATCCAAGACTTGCTTCCTCTACCAGCTTGTTACACCTCCTAAAGAGCTCCTTGTACCATTCATTTGATATCATATTTCAGAAATTTTATCAATTTTTCTCCTAGTGGAAATGCAAAGTGAAAACAGAAGAGAGATTTTGCTTTTTCTATAACTCTGCTTGCTAGAAAGGTTAGTTTTATTCTCTGTGTGCATTTATCATTTAATGATATTGGCTAAATACCAATAGATAATTCTTTTGTTTACTAGCTATAAATTACTTGATGTAATTTAAGTCTTTTAATCATATAAGACTCATGAATGTTAAGCACTTTGTAAAGGTGGTAAGAGCCTAATATTGTATCACCCATCATGGAGATACTCTGTTTTCATACTGCAGGTAGATATTTTTACTTGTATTTTCACATCACCCTTTTTTAACATTTCAAAAAGCATTAAATAATATTTTATACCTTTTGTAGTGATTTATACCCACTTTTCATAGTATTCTACCTATATGATGTAATTTTAAAAAATGAATGAAACTTCCTGACCCTAAAATTCTCTTATGGAATGAATTTAATAAAGTACTAACCTTTTTTTTAACTTGAAAAATTGATATTTTTATTTACAGAATAAAATAGCTAAAATAAATTAAGCTACAACTTCAGGAAAACCTAGTAACCTTTCTAGTCGGAGAAGTGAGGGCACTGAGGCTGGTGTCATAGACATCAAGCTTACAGAAACCCACAGAAAGAACTGCCCACGAAAGAATTTTGTGTCTTCTAACACAAAGCCTGATGGGGGTGTGTGGTAACCACTAGACACTGGATGGCACACCTTGAAAGGTCTGCGAGAGAACGCCGAGATTCCCTGTTCCCCAACCATTTCAGACATCCTGATATGCAGGGAACCACACGCTGATGCCTCTGGTTGCAAGGAACTAGTTAAGACCAAAATAGAGCAGTTCCTTCCAGCTTATTTTCTGTAATTTGCCCCTAGCTACCTTAGGCTCTGTTTAGCTGGTATCCTCTGGCTCTGAAGAGCTCTGTTCTGAATTTGGTCCACATAAGATTAGCTCAGGGAGAGTAAGAGGAGTAACAAAAGATCAAAACATGACAATGATGGACCCACCACAAGAAGGACAGCTTGTGAAAACATCCAAAGAACAGAAGTGTGCCAGATATAGGCTGATTTTGGTCTTAGAAAATACTTTACAGAAAGTATTATATTAATCGAAGATTCCCTGGAAATCATAACATATAGAGAGGGAGAAAAGAAAAATGAAAACAAAACAAAAAACCTTGAAACAAATCAGAAACGGTAAATGAAAAAATAATTTGCATATTATACAAAGGTTTAATGTCAGCAATGACTGCCTTAAGATTATCTCTTTATCTTTTTATTTATTTTATTTTATTTTATTTATTTATTGTTTTTTTCTTGAGACAGAGTCTTGCTACTTGCTATGTATTTCAGGTTGTCCTTGAACTCACTTTAGAGCCCAGGTTGGCCTTGAACTCCCACCTCAACCTCTTGAGTGCTGGGATCACAGGTATGTGCCGCCACACCCAGCCAGGAAATCTTTAAATTTGATTTCTTTCTGGCTTGAAAAGTTTGAGAAATAAATATGATCGATCATTATTTTCCTTGTTGCACTTTGAGGAAAAATTTATGTTCGTACAATCATCTATTTAATTTATTCAGCAAATAGTTGAATAACTGACAGAATATTTATTTTATTCCAGTAACTACTTAGTTGTTTTCAAGGTACCAGGCAAGTACTCCAAAAGCATATATTCATTAAATTAAAAATGCAACAACTTACCAGCGATTTTAAATGAACTGTTCTATAATATCTGTTGAATAAGTTAAATTAATTTTGTGTCTTCTAACACAAAGCCTGAAGTTTCTAGGACCCCATTTTGGAAAAGTTAATTTTTTTTTCTTTCTATATAACATTTTTACTGGAAAACCAAGACCGATTTAAACAAAACCAAGACTGATTTAAGTTTCACAACATAAACAAAATAATACTAAGGTAATGTTTTTAGCATTTTCTGAAGCTGTAGATCAGTGTATAAATGACATGTTTCTATAAAACATAAGTAGTAATTAATTTTAGGGAACAGTTGAAGATTTAATTTCCAGTAAATTAGGTTTAGAATCTCAACTTTGAAATATGTTTGGCCTTTCCTCATTGCTAGCAACTACTCATATTTTTAAGTAATCAACCTGAGATTTAATTTTTCCATGAAAATTTTGAAATGCCCACAAGTACTGTCAAATGCTATTTGGCCATATCAACACAATCCCAAGTCCATTTCGGATGAAATGCTATTCAAGGGCAAACGATGTTCATTTGTCTCTATGCAGATTCATCTGCCGGTCTCTGCCTATTTCTTTTGTTCAAGAATATGTACTTAAGATCCATGCCAAGGAGGCTTCTATAAAGCAGTACCATAATTATCATATATACATGTATTTGTGCATGTGGATGTGTATAAATGTCTGTGCACACATATACATGAATATATATGCCATATATACAGTGTTTAAGTATATTCCAATTTCTTTTTTCCAAGACAGAGTAGCAAGAATTTTTTACTCTACTTCCCTGAAGACTTTTCATATTGATAAAACTTTGTTGTTCTCATCAGCTACTGTGGAGAAATAAATATACTTAATATTTTCATAAGTACTTATGAAGTATCTACTATGTGCCTAAGAAACAAGACATAGCCCAAGCTCTTAAAGAGCGTATGATTTTGCTGGGGAAACATCAAAGTAAATTGGTTGTTAAAATGGAGTAGAATGAGAGTGGAGACTGAAGTGAGAATTAGATGCTATAAAAGCCCCCGAAAGAGGCACCTAATCCAGGGTAGGAGAATAAGTGATGTTCAGGGTTCACTGAAGATATTTGGAAGAACAACAAGAACATAAACTTTTAAACTATGATTTGTTGATATAGAAAGTGATCAAAGTTAAGTCTGCCAATGTTGAATTACCTTGAGCTATTTCCTTTTCTTCTACATTTTGTTTTTCAAATAAAACTAATTATATTAATTACAAAATCAGTTTAAATAGAACTAATTGTATTAATTACAAAAGATTTTGGTAAATGTTAATTTACTTACAGAAAATTAATAACTTTTGCTCACAAATTAGTATATAAGAGAAATAAAAATCTCTTTCTATACTTCAATATCCAGGAAATAATCTAAACATTGAGTCTTAATATAAAATATAACATCTTACTGATCTCCTTGAGTGATTTTTGTATTGTATTATCCTCCCACAAAAATTGTCAATCATAGAATAATATCAGAGAAAACAACCTAAGTGAAATCTATTTTCACATGAGTTATTTTGAACTATTCGTGATGGTATTTTCACACATACTCTCTCAGCTCAGTAATTTCTTAAAAATTATCGAATCCAGAGTATAAAGCCCAAAGCATCTGATTAATAAAATGGAATAAATTTATCTCAAGTGTTATTTGCAAATAGAAAAAAATTGCAAACACATCATGTGTAATTTTAATAAAACATATGGAAATTATACAAAGTCTTTGTAATTTTCACCTTTGTCTTGAAAAACACACAGATTTTATAAATATTCCTTGCATAGAATACACTAGGTATAGAAGCAGAAAGGCATGTGAAGACAAGGCCACTACATGGTAGAAGGCCATTTTAGTCACTTTCTCATCGCTGACGCGCGACACCCCACAGGACACCCTCAACTTGAAGGAGTGACTATTATTTTGGCTCAAGGCATCAGAAGTTTCAGTCTGTGCTCTGCAGGCTTCAGCACAGAAACAGCAAGGGAGAATTTCCTGGGTGGAGAAAGGCTGCTCCTTCCTGGCAGACGGGAAGCAGTGAGAGAAGTTAGGAGTGCAGAGGGAGGTATGCACACCCTTCCAGTGGAGCCCCAGAGACCTGCCTGCGACGACGGGGGCCACCTCGCAGCAGTGAACCAACTCTAGCACACACCCTCCAAAGCCCAGCCCCTGAGCTCGAGGACTTGCTAGGGCTAACCCATAAGGAGTGCTACCTGGCAGAAGAGAGGGAAGAAGCTGGTGGTGATCTAATCAGATATGGGTAAATCATAGAACTAAAAGATACAGGGTACTGATTTTCCCAGGGAAAATGTTCCTGCTTCCACACTTGCCCTTCTTTAATCCATTCTCCACCTACTTGTCACATTGTCTTTAAAAAATTTTTTCTTTTTCATTATGCAAGCTTCTGAAGAAACTTGGCACAAAGACTAAAATGAGTGTTATGACTACGTTCTCCGAGAAGCTTCCTGACCTGGCCTCTGCCTCTTTCTAGAGTCTATTTGTAAACAATTTTTCCTTTCTTCATTCTGTTTGAGCTCACAAAACCCTTTATTCCTCACCAGTCAAAATGCACTCTGCACTAGGCACCCATTGTTGGCTATTTCCCCGGTTTTGTTTAATGCAATATTTTATATCTTAAACATTTCCTTATATAATCGAACATATTTTTAACAACATGACTTTAATGGTGATGCTTGTATCTTTACAAAAGGAGATCTTTAGTTTCTATCACTAGACAATATTCTTCCTTCTTGTGACAAATTTCCTTTTAACTACCAATTTTCCTTTTTTCTCAGCTTGTAGTGTAGGAGCAGTTGTGTTTGCCTCAGGGCCAGTGGTAGCTCTCAGTTGGTTTAAACTAATCAAGTATCTCTGCTAGCTGACCACAGAATTGATCAGGAGAGGATGAGACATCTGAATAAATTTTAGGCAATAAGGGCCTGATTCAGGATTATTATTGTGGGGAAAATCATTTAAACAGACAAGAAAAAGCAGAAATTAAAGGCAAAGAAAAGTTTTATTGTTCCCAGCAAGTTATGAATTCTGAGTTGATTCATTTCAGAAATGTGATCTGTGTTGGTTACCTTTCTTTCATTGCTGAGACAAAATAGATGACACCCAAAATGAATGGAAGAAAGGTTTATTTAGCTCACAGTTTGTGGAGGTTTCGGTCCATAATCAGCTGGGTCCAAGGCAGGGTGGCTCATGATAGAAAGGTAATAGTTCATCATGTGGGAAGACAACAAAAGTAACAAGTTCAAAAGAAAGAGGAGCAAGCTTGCCTCCTCCCTTACATTGTGAGCAGGCTACCCACCCTAGGGCAGGTGTAGCAATTATACCCCCAATCCCAGCACTAGGCAATGAACCAATCACAAACTTCAGATTCAGTCACCTCTAAAAAGCCCACACCCCATTAGGCTTTTGGGGGACATCTAGATACAAACCATAACAAAATCTATTTCTTTTCATTTTAATTTTCATAAAAGTGCTATAATTACTATCTCAGCAAACCTCTGTCCTCATGTCTGATTATTTTTTAAGAAAAGTTCTAGAAACTGAGTTAATAATTCAAACAGCAAATTTATTTTTTAAGTCATTTGATAAATCCCCAAGTTGTATTCAGGAAAGGTTCTAGTAGTTTATATTTTCACTATGTGTGGCCTTGAGTGTCATTCCCAGCACACACTCACACAAAAATCTTAAAAGTGAGAAAATTCTTACCTTAGATTTCTCTAGTAGTTATTTTTAAGAGGTACTCAATTTTACTTTTAATATGATTTGTATTCCAACAAGTAGGAAAAGAAACAAAAATTGGATTTATTTGAGAATAGATTAAATACAGTATTTTTGACCTTAAATTTCAATGCCTATGAATGGATGGAAATTAGTTTGAAATAAGACAGTAATAAGGAAATTAAGAATAGGTAGCCTAGACACCTGACAGATGCAAGACAGCTAACTAACACTATTTCAATTTTCAGAAGCCAAACACAATCTTTGTAATAATCAGAATTTACTTATTTCTTATAACTATTTTATTTTGGCTGACTTGTTTGCATTGTACCCACATAAAAATGGTATAAGAATTGTCTGGGCCCTTAGGCTTGTTTTGAAAACAAAATAAGAACTATGCAATTAAAACTAAATAGTCAAAGAAACAAGTACATTTGGCAAATGTGTTACTTGGAAGATTACCCAGTGAATTGGCTTTTAAAATCTAGCTTTCAACAAATGACCGACACACAGATTTAATGGGTCAATTTTTAAAAGGGACTTGCGAGGAAGCTGTTCTTCATGTCCACAAAAATACTATAGCCAAACACAAACAAGCAAACAAAAAAAGGGCTTGAAGTAAAGAAGGAAAAATTTTCATTAGACATTATGACAAATGCATTAATTTTAAGGATGGTAGAACATTGAAGTATATTGATAATCAATTTCCTTAGACACTTGCATGTGTGCAGTTATCTGTAAAGTTGCCTTCTAGGCTCATGAGAATATTGTCCCATCCAATTTCAATCCAAAAAGAATGAGAAAATTTGTATAGCTTGAATCTGAAATGTCCCCCAAAATCCCATCTCTTAAATGCTTGGTCCTCAGCTTGGCACTGTTAGCAGGTGGTGGGATGTTTAAGAGGCAGGGCTTAGAGGGAGGCTGTCATGGTTTAGATCTAAATGGTTCCCCCAAGTCTCAGTGGACAGAGGTGGGACTTTCAGTAGGTGACTGTGTCATGGGGGCTGTAAACATGCTAGTGGATTAATCCATGATGAATTTATAGCTAAATGTTCTTTTAGGAGGTAGGGCCTGGTTGGAAGAAGTGGATTATTCAGGATGACCTGAAAGGATGTGTTCCTCTCCCTGGCCTGTCTCACTCCCTGTCTGTCTGTCTCTCTCTGTCTCTGTCTCTGTCTCTGTCTCTGTCTCTGTCTCTGTCTCTCTCTCTCCCTCCCTCTCTCTCTCTGTGTCTCTCTCTCCTTTGCTGCCATGATTCCATGAGGTGAGCAGCTTTTCTCTAACATTCAATTTCTGCTTTGAAACCAGAAAAACCATTAACTGAACCCCGTGAAACTGTTAGTCAAAATAAATTTCTCCTCCTTAAATTGTGCATGTCATGTATTTTGTTCCTGCAATGAAAAAACAAGTAATAGTGTGGTCCTTAGGAAGGAGATATTGGAAGCCCCACACTGTCTTTGCTTCCTGGCTGTTAGGAGGTGAGTAGCTTTCCTCTTCTATATGCTTCTATCCTGTTGTTCTGCCATGCCATAAGTTGAGCAAGAGTAGAGCCAATTGACTATGGACTGAAATTTGTAAAATGATGACCAGAAATAAGTATTTTCTCCTTTTAGATTGTTTACCTCAGGAGTTTTGTCACAGTAGCAGAAAGCTGACTGATATAGAAATCAAGTAAAAAATGGTTTTACACAATCTAAAGTGATCCAGGTATTTTCATGACGGAAAGTAGCCAGAGTGTTTGCCAGCAGAGGAAAACAGAAACTCAGAAAGCACTGACTGGTACAATAGGGACAAACTACAAAGATTTTAAAAGATTCACAGAATTATTGAGACAGGAGCTGTGGAGACAGACATAACTGTGATGCTTATGACTGGTTCTCTAGAAGCAGACCCTGAATGGGGTTCTTGGGTAAGTGATTTATTAAGATAATCTCAGGAGAAAAGGAGGGAAGCAATGATTGCGTGGACAAAGTTAATCATTGATTTGTTCTTAGTTGGACTTACCAGCTGAGCCCAATGATTCTAGAATCAATCTTTCCTTCTTTATTTCTTTCTTTCTTTTTTCTTTTTTTTTTGGTTTTGAGTCCAGAGTGGTCTCAAACTTGCAGCAATCTTCTTGCTTTGGTCTCCTGACTTCTGGGTTTGAAGGCATGCCCCACCACACCTAGCCCTGGAATATAATTTATACACTAGTTCAATCTTCCTTATCAAGCAACCATTGCAGTGGGTCTGCTCTGACATCTAAAGCAGGATTGTTTTCATTGATTACAAGTAATTAATTTTTTTTCAACTTCTGATACTGAAGATTGAAACTAGAGTCTTTGTACTGAGCTACTTTCACAGTCCTTTATTTTATTTTTAATTTACAGATAAGCTCTTACTAAGTCATTAAGTAGCCCAGTAGCGGTTGATCTTGGTATCCTCCTGCCTTAGTCTCTAAGAATGTTTGGATCACAGATGTGTACCATCACATCAGGCCACAAACAATTCTTGACTAGAGGGGCAGCTGTGAGCTATTAGCAGTCAATTCCTACAAGAGGAGGGACAGGGTGTTCGCTAGACAAGTGAAGAGCATTCAGGTGGGGGGGGCCCCAACAGCATGTACTGGACATTTTAACAAATTTGAGGCATTTTTCTTAAGCGTTTCTGATTACTATTAGAGATATTTACTGATTACTACTGTTTTATAATGGTATCTTTTAAATCTAGTGTACTAACAATTTCTTAGATCTCTATATTCTTTTCCCTATGCATCTTACATTTCTACTGCTTGCTCCATCAAAGACTATTTAGGTCTATATTATAATTAGCCTTGTTTATTTGAACTTTACTATAACAAAGACAATGGGAGTACCAAAGGATTTAACCAATCTCATTTACTTTGTGGAATAGCAAATAAGCTAAGTATAACCATAAAATGGTGGACTGACTTTGAAGATTGGCAAGAATATTAACTCTGTCATCAGTTTTATTTTACTTCAATTTACCATCCAAACAGTTAAAGTCATGCATAGGTCACATGAAATGAAAACACAAATCATTGACTGGAAACAATTCTGTGTGTCTTAGGGAGACAATCCCACCATTAGGAGTTCAGGCAGCCTGGAGGCATTGAGAATCTGCCTGGAGATGGCAGACTAGAAAGGAAGATGTTCATCTAGCAGGCTGGGTTGGGGACTGCCTTAGTATTGAACTCTTATCCTACCAATACACACAGCGATGATGGACTTTTCAGAGGTTTCAATGATAACAAATAGCCTGCTGCAGCAAGGATGCCACTACTGGTAGACTTTCTTTCTGTACCACAGGTAGGGATATATTTTTGTTTTGCTTTTGTTTTTGAGACAAGGTCTCGTTACAGAGTTCAAGCTGGCCTTGAGTTCACTGTGTACTCCCAGCTGGCCTCAAACTCAATGCGATGTTCCTGCCTCAGCCTCATGAGTGCTGGGATTACAGGAGTGCATCACCACACCCAGCAGGGATCTATTTCTTAACTGCTGCATGAGGTCTGCCACAGGGTCAGTTTAAATGCTAGAGTCTTTGGGTGACCAAGTTCACGGGGCTCCAAAATATGTAAAATCTATAAATCCAACCTACTTCTAGGGAAAAAAAGTGCAACTATAGATAAATACTCTAAATTATCACGAAAGAATAACTCCAACTGACCAGAAGACTGGTCTATCATTTCATCAAATTTACAAAAATTTGTTGAAATGTAAATAATCAGTATGAATTACTCAATACACAAAGATTCAGTTGCCAATAAGTACAAACAAAACTCCCACGATACCTGTGAAACATTATATGTGGCATATGATAAAAAACTGCTGTGTGTGTTAGAAGTATTTTATTTTCTGTGCAGCTTTACTTCAGGAAACAAATATTCAAACATGTCTATAAAAAGAAAATAATTTATTTACACACAAGTGCTGTATATTCAACCTATGAAAAGTAAAGGATTTTTTTTTTCACTTTTAATTTTCCAGTCACAGAGACAGTTATTGTCAGGAACTCCTTACTGCCAAACAGTCCTTAATTTTCAGGGTGAAACCTTACTCCTCAAAATACATCTCTCTTCTACTTCTTTTCTCTTTTTTCTGCTTCTGTCTCTTTCTTGAACACTTACATGCATATATTTTGACTTCCTGTGAATCCAGATATTTTGGACAACAATCCTATCTTATAGAATTTCTGTAGTTGATTAAAATTTTATCAGATAACAGATCCAACTCTGTTGCCTGTGTATCTGTGTGTACCTAGGAATTTATTCATTTGTCAGTGATTGCTTATTATAGATATCCTTAAGAGTCAACAGTTCTGTATTGTGTACATTTTTATTTGTTAACTAAGATAATTTATTCATCTCTTGCATTTTATTTGTTACTTATTGGTATAGGAGGAAGTTATTATTTTTATATACCCATCTATTTCTGGAAAACTATTCAGGCCAATTGAAGGCACTGTCCATGCCTGTAGAGGGTAGAGAAATAAAATATATTTCAATTGTTTTCTCTGTTAAAATTAATTGTACTTGTGTAGCATAAAATGAATTATTCTATAAGTAAATAATTTATAAGTTCATTCCACAAACACATTTTAATATGAATTTAATAGTTAATTTGGTAACCAGTGAACCCTTATATATGTTGTTTGAGAAGATGTAATGAAAATTCCTACCAGTATTACAATACAATAACTGGTTTTCTTAATAGTAAAATTATCTGAAAAAAATTAAATTATGTGAAATTAAATCCTCAGTGAGGAAATTAATAGTCAGTGAAAAATACACTTAGCAGAAAACTGAATGCGAGCTTTGCTTTTATACAGGCTAAGACATGTTTGTCCTGCTTTATTCTGCGTCTTAGATAACTGAGCAGCAGCAGTACGTAGAAGCTTCCTTGTTGAATTAAAACAGGGATTAGTCAAGCAGAGGTTGTTCATAAGAATTAGGCTTGATAATTCAAAATCACAGTCTTCCTAAACATTTTAAACTTTGATATTATCAAGATTTTCCTTAAGTTTCAACATCATCGTATTAAGGATTTGAGCTTAAATTATCCATTAACAACTTTCTGGCCAGTGCTATTGAAATACAACCCTCTTGTGTCTTAACTTTCACTCATCACCATGTAATATACTCCTGTTTTTAGGGTTATAATAGTTTAAACCATTTTGAGTACTGTTTTTCTTTAAATACAGGTATTATTCCAGATTTTTGCTGGCAAAGGATGGAAATTCAACCCAACATCTTAAGTAGAAAAAAAAAGAGATTTTATTGGCATTGGCGACTAAACCATTAAAAATGCAGTAGCTGCACCCATCCAGCCTCAGCTCTAGATTCCCTTTGTTCCTTGGTTTGTGTCCTCTTCACCAGCATGGACCCTTGCCTGTCGCTGTATGCAGTTTAGCTTCTTCTGTTTTACTTGAAGATCTACGGTTCTGACAATCATGGCGCCTTCACTAGTACCAGGATTTAAAATCATCAATTGATAGCACTAGGAGTTTCCAGTTATGCCATTTTCATGCTGTAACACTGACCTTTTAAAAAATATGACTGGTTTTCTTATTTTTGATTGAGATAGAATTCATATACCACAAAATTCACCTTGTAAAGTGTACAATGTACTACTGTCTGGCATATTAACAAACTTGTACAACTATCACCATCATCTAATTCCAGAACATTTCAGTACCCCAAAAAGAAATTTTTGCACATTATCATTTTCCATGTCATTCCTTTTGCTCAATTCCCAAAAACCATTTGTCTACTTTTTGTGTCTATGGATTTAACTAGAAAGGACACTTCATATAGGAGGAATTGTATGATATGTCATGTTTCTGTCTGGCTCCTTTTATTTTAGCATATTTTCGTGGTTCCTCGATGGCATAACTTGCAGCAACACCATGTTTCTTTTTCCTGCTCAATTGTCAGCTCCTCGTATGAATCCATCACTTCTGTTTCTGCTTTGTACATACCGTGACTCCCACCCGGTGTGCTGGGGAATCAAGCCTCTAGGATGTCAGGCAAATGAGCTACCACTGAGCTACACTCTCAGCAATTATCTATACATTTATTCATTATTTTATGAGTTTTGTTTTTAAATCTTGTTTTTACATTTTAGCCATTATGAAATATATTACTATGAACCCTTATGTACATATTTCTCAGCAGACATATGTTTTCATTTTTCTTGGGTATTTCCAGGGAGTCAAATTGCTAAATCATGTATTAACTTTATTTTAATTTTTAAGGAGCTACCACAATGTTTTCCAAATCCACTGTACTATTTTATGTTCCCATGAACAATATATGAGGATTCTGATCTCTTCACATTCCATCCATCATTACCCATGTTTTTAAATTAGCTAACCTAGTAGGTTTGAAGTGGAATTTCACTGTGGTTCTTAGCTGGATTTCTTTGCAACTAATGGTGTTGAGATTTTTTTTCATGTGCTTATTAGTCATTGCATATGTCCTTATTCCATTGAAATATCTGTCCTTATTTTTGCATCCTTTATATTGGATTTTTTAAATTGTGATTCTCAGTCTCTTCTGAACTCTTCATCTATCCTTATGTTAGTACTACATGATCTTGATAGTTTTCTGGTAAGTTTGGAAATTAGATTAAGTTTGGAAAATGTGGGTCACTTCAATTTTGATATTCCTTTATATGGGTTTTTTATTTTATTTTTTGTTATTCTGTCTCTTTTGCTTTCCTGTGTAACTTTTAGGATCAATTTGTCAAATTCTGTGAGAACAAATGTGGGCTTTTGATTAAAACAGCATTAAATGTCTAGGACAGTTTCATGAATATAGCTTTTTTTTGTTTTGTTTTTTGTTTTTGTGTGTGCCACTGAGCTAAATTCCTGGCCAAATACAGCTTTCTTAAAAATATTCTTCTAGTTCAGGAAGATGCGGAGTCTTTCCATTTATTTAGATTGTCTTTAATTTCTTTCAGTGATTGCCATAGTTTTCATTGTAGGAGTCATAGTGCTATTGTTTAATTTATCTGAATATTTTTATGCTATTATACATGGAATTGTTATATAACCTTTGAATCACTCATGATAATGTGTAAGTAAAACTGAGTTTTGTATTTTTATCTTTTACCATATTATGCCGAATTTGTTTATTGGCTCCAATACTTTTTTATTATTATCGCAGATTCCTTAAGATTTTTTGTACATCAGAGATCTCATCTCTAAATAACAATGATTATACCTCTTTCTTTCTCATCTATATTCTTATTTCTTCTTCTTGAATATACGTCTTGGCAAGCACATCCAAAAATAGCCATGGAAATAGTGAAAAAATAATAATTGTCTCGGTTCTGATTTTAGGGAAAAGGCTTTCATTCTTTCACCAGTAAGTAGAATGTTAGCTCTGGACTTTCAACGGAGGCCCTTCTTCATGCTGAGGGACTTCTGTTTCAAATTTGTCTTCTTTTCATGAAAAGTGTTAAATTCTTTCTAATGGTTTTTTTGTCTGTTCATTGAGATAATCATATGGGATTATGCTTTTCTATATTAATATGATTATTAGTGTAGTTACTACCATACATTGTAAAATAAATAAAGTAAATTAATATTGCAATTGCATGTACATATTAATGATAAAAACATTGATACATTTTCTTATATAAACCATTCTTTCATTTCTGGAATAAATCCCAATTGGTTATGGTAGCTAATCCTTTGTAAACATTGCTAGATTCAGATTGTTACTATTTTGCAGGGTTTTGCATCTATATTCATAAGAGGTATAGATCTATGTCCTTCTTTCCTTGTGATGTTTTTCTTTTGGTATGAGAACTGTATTAGATTCCCATTTTCCGAGTGGCTCCATGTGCATGTTGTGAAGTGACTTCCATGATCAGGTGGTCAATTTCCAACTCTACCTTATTCTTCATTTACTACTTAGGCAAAATCTCAAGGTCAGACAGAGGTTAATGCCTAGAGTCCTCTTCATTCCAGGGCAGTAACACAGCCCTGGACACGCACATGCATCTAGTCTTCAGGAGTGGAACTGTGTGTGGAAACCTCCATCTGGGACACATAATTAGAGCAACAGGTTTCCTGAAGCAGAGTGACAGAGCTCTGAACAGATAGAATAGTAAATGCTTACAGAATGAGGTTCACTATTCTCAAAAAAGAATGCAGATTTTCTGGTAACTTGCAACATGACAAAATCAGTAGAGAGCTGAAACAGTCTCTTCAGTCTGCTTTGGTTCTTCCTTATTTCATGTTTTGTATTTATTTATTTTTAATTTTTTTTTTGTGGTGATGGAAACTGAATCCAAGACTTCATGCAATGCTAGGCAAGTGCTATACCACTGAACTATGGCCCAAGCCCTGTGATTGTTATTATAACAAGCTTCTCAACCCCAAGCACTAGGCAATAATTTAATAAATTGTCACTTCCCTTATCTATAGCATCACTAAAGGGCTTAGGCATAATGGTCACTGGCAGAGACAGAAGAAAATACTAGAGAAGAAAGTGAATAGCATTCTACCCACCAGGAAATGTGCAGTATGATTTTTCATGCATAATAGAAATAATAATAGAGAACATGCTGCTAAGTGTCTAGCATACTCCATGAATACATAAATACTAAACAATCAAGCAGGATTTTGGTCATAGAAATTCTGATAAAACAATATTCATGATTGCATTTTAATCAAGTTACTATTTTGTTTTTGAATGTTATCATCATTTCAAGGCTTAGATAGTGATTGTATATTTTAAGTTTATTTTGCTTTTAGGAAACGCAATTTTATTCCATTGAATTTTGATGAAAATGGCTTTGAAAATTATCAAAGTTATTTTCTTACAATCATAAGACATCCATTTCAATTTTAATGCAAGCTTTACTTCAGTCCCTCTTCTTACCTCAAAATGTCCGCAATTCAGATAACAGTGCTATTAACTAGAATAGTGTGATACTCTTGATCGAAATATAAATGGAGAAATATTCAAGACAAAGAGAATGGGATATTTAATGTTCTTCGTGGATGATTTTACTTTAGGCTAAAGCAGAATTTACATGGCTAGATTTCTAATAAGAGTAGGGAAAGAATCAGTCCAATTCCCCCTTTCCTGTGCATAAATAAATATTTCATGAGTCTCAGACTGTCAGGAATTCAATCTCATTCTATATCCTGTCTTTTGGAGCCACTGCCGGTAAAATCTCAGGAGTTACAGATAACAGGGAATTAATAATGAAAGTGAGCCATGAGATGCAGGTATTTGTGTGGATTTAACATCTCTTCCAATATCCCTATCAGGAGAGAGGCAGGAAGCTGTTTCCTTAATAAGTCCTGGACAGTTACTTCACTGAACAAACTTTTTACATTTAGAGATTTTTCAGAGATAGGCATGGTCTTGTCATGTATTCCACTGTTTACTTGGTACAAGAAATTCATGATTCATCATTCAAATTTTATCATTCATCTTCTGAATATATTCCATGAATGGAAAGTATACTTTCTTGTGACAGAATCATTCCACTTCCAAATACTGTACCTAGTAGCAACTTCTTCATTATACAAGCTGCAATTCGACTTCTTAAAGTACAAACATCGTACTTCATTTGCCAGGGCTTGGAAGGGGAACTGAAAAACTTGGAACACTGGTAAACTTTATACCAGGTTACAGAGAAAGATTTCAGTTTAAACCTCTTTCTTGAATTAATAAAATAATGTTACAAGGTGTTACATGTATTGCTTTTATAGTCTGTTAAGTTATTTTACAGTTTCTCATAATCATGCATATGTTGTAAAAATGTAGAGTAGGTGGTAAAAATAATCCATAATAACTGATTAGAGGAATGAGTTCAGGGAATGATTATTAATATATTTCTGTTAACTTGGAATTTTATTCAAGAAAGGACTTGTCTCATTCAACACTTTTGTCAATAGTTTGCACTAAAATGAAGACAGAGCACATCTGTAAATATGCAGTTGGCATGAAATAGGGAAGAGCAGCTTTCATGCACAATGACTAAAAGTCAGAATAAGAAGATCTGACACATTGGATATATAGGCTAAATTTATATGACTACAGTTATAATGGGGTAGATATAACATCTTTTTGCAGTAAATGTTAAAAGTCTATAGTTTAAGACAGACATGAAGGAAACATAGGAATTTTAGTAGACAGAAAGCATATGAGTGACCTAATGCAGGAATTCACAAATAATACTATTTTGGCAATGAGATTTTTATTGAAACATCATTTTCATCTACATATTTCCTAAGGTTGCTTTTGTGCTACAACAGAATTGAGTGTTGGGATAGAACCTTATAGGCTGTACCTTACAGTATTTACTATCTAATCATTTACAGAAAAACTGGTTTTGGCTGGAAGTGGTGGTACATGCTGGTAATCCCAGCACTTGTGAGGCTGAGACAGAAGGATTGCCACAAGTTTGAGGCCAGCCTGGGCTACATAGTGAATTCAAGGTCATCCTGAACTATACAAGGAGAACCTATCTCAAAAAACCACAAAAGAAAAAAAAATAAAACTTATAGAAAAACACGTTTGCCCTGCTTTAATACAAACTTTTTTGTTAAGATATGCATTTGCCACATACACAGAAATGGTACCTCCCAGTGTTTTCTGTACTATTGCTTAGTTTTATCACTGCTTACGGTTTCACTTCCTGGCTCCACGTTTTGTGTGGAACATTGACAACTATCTCTGACAGTGAGAACGATGGGGAGAGTAAAGGCCTCGTAAAGAATCCAAGTTATTTTGAAAAGCAGAAAACAGTTATTTAAAGAAACAGACAAATGAAACTGGAGCAGAGAAGATTCTTAGAAAACAAGACAGTTATACTTTTGGATTTGAATATGCAAAAGGTAATCATGTAGAAGAGGTATGTGCTATCTCTAAGAGTTCCAGAGGGTGGACCTAGGAAACACTTGGCCTAATGAAATGTATATGGTAGAATTAATAACATCAAAGAACTCTTGTTTAGAGGTGGCTCTGGGGATGGAACACAGGACCTCATCTGTGCTGTACTGAATCACTGTCGCTGAGTCATTACCCCAGCTTCAGGGAAAACTGTGGATTAAAATTATTTGAAAACAAATTCTAGCACCCTGGGAAGAGTTTTCCCACATATGGAAGTAATCAGCACAAGGAGACATGTCACTATTATAGATATAGAGACCTTTTATTAGGAACAAAGAGAAATACACTTTTTGCTAAACTTTTGGTACAGTGGTTGTACTGTGTTGTATCTGTTCATAACCACAACTCATCCTGACTTTAATTTGCCCTGCCTGGTTTCCAGCCTTGACTTTCTCTGTTCTCACTCCTGGGCCTCTCTGGTTTTTGGTAATGCCCTGTGTCATAGTGCCTAGCACAAAGTTTAATTACTCAGGCTAACATCTCTCTAAGGACTTTGTTTTTACATGCAGTCCCACTTAAATTATTTTATGTGAATGATTATAATTCTGGCCTCAGGGTGGATACTGGTGGCCTGGCCCTAATCCAAACTTTGGGATCATGCTCATTCATGCAACAAACTTCCATCGATTGCCTGTTATCTACCACACATTCTTCTAGGATCCAGTGACATAGCAAAGTTTATTGTTCATAAATGAACTAATGTGGGCAGGATCTTGGATAAGCTATTTATTTTCTTGTCCACCTGTTGTAGAAGAAAAATAATGTTAACAAAGTAGGCTACCACATTTTACTTGTATTTGTTAAATTAATTTATTACATTTAACAAACAGTTTTGCATGCCACTTGCTATATACTATTTCAAGCATTTTACAAATATTTGATCATTTAAGCCTAATAACAAGATTCAAATACTCATAGTCTCAGTCTAGTGTCCTGGTTTATAACATATAACACAAAAAGGAGGTTGAGGAATACTCTATAGCTCAAATAGAACTGTTGCCCTGTTCCTTTTCTCTTTTCACTGATTTTTCAGGTGTTGCTGAATATGAAAACAGCATGCATCTTTTGAGTTTCAGCAGATATTTTCAAGTAAGATTTGATGGAATTTATCACTTAGTTATAAAGTGATAACCAAAAACTTGCTTAATTTTAATATATTGACTAAGTTTGTGATATGGAGAAAGAAGACTGAAAAGAAAACAAAATGAGAGAGAATATTTCACTAAAAATGTATTCTTATACAAAGAACAACTATGTAATAACTATAAAAAATATCCTTTAAGTATTATGATCACTTTTGCAGAATATATCCCTCATGTATGAAATTCAAACTGTCAAACTGCTTCCATTCCAAACCAAAACAATGTGGGTGGTTAATTTTTCATGTTTGTATTATGCTGAATTCTTGGGCTTTAGACTTTAAAAGTCCAACTGTTTCTTTGTTACTTCATGCACTTCCCCATGAACAGAATAGAATTGATCTTTGCAGAGAGATTTTTTAAAAGCAACTTGCATACGTATCATGTTAAACATGTGCTTATTCACACAACCACCTCCTTGTAAATATTGCTTACACTTTTGGTCTGATCTTGTATATAGACATCTGTACTCTTGGCTTGTTCACGGTTTCCTCATCTACCAAATAGTTTTCTTCTGGTTCTGGGCATATAGTCTTCACACTGGACCAGGTAAAAATTTCAGAGAAGCTGTTCTTTATTCGATGTTACATGAAGTCTCTTATATCTGTAGGACAAAAGCAAAATTTATAAGGTGTGTTGAATCTAGTAGAAATATAAACCTCTCCCTTCTTTATTTTTCTTGCCTTTATTTTATATTTTACAGTAATAGGGATTGAGCACAGGGCCATTGCATTCAGCCTGTTTCAGCTCTTTTTTACTTTTGTTTTTAATTTTGAGACAGGTTCTTGAAAGTTGCCCAATGTTGGCTCAAACTTGTGATCCTCCTGCTTCAGCCTCTCAGAGTGTTGGAATACAGACATCCGCCATGATGTCCAGCTCCTCCTTCTTTTGCATGAGTTCACGACCCAGTGTGTCAGGCATTGTCCTAGCTTTTAGCACAGGAAAATGAATGAACCATCTAGTCCTCAAACAGCTCAAATCCACAGTAAAGTCCCTAATGATAAACACTGTTGCATATGTACTAGATACTATTATGTTATGAACCTAGAAGAGAGGTTCCATTTGTTATTTGCTTAACAAATAGTTCACTTTTGTTTTCTAAGGATTCAATACTATGCTACATTTGATAGGAGGTGAAGAAGTGGTACAAACCTTTTTGAGTTTTGCTGTGAAAAGCTGTCTTAATGGAGACAGTTAAATTCATCTCTAAAAAGCTAATTTTTTATACCAAGAAAAGACCGAAAAGAGTGAGAAAAATCTGTGATGTGGAATAATGTGATAAGTGAAGGCTTGACTTCCTTAAAAAGGTTAAAAGAGAACTGATTTGGGAAGAAGTAGAGATGGTGGCTGAGATAGGAGCAGGAACTGCTCTGATCTTTGATTGTCACAGCAGAAAAAGTGGATTATGTGACCCTGGCTTCACCTAGAAAAAGGCTGTAAAAAGATGAAACAGTTATTTCTTGGTTGCTTTTTCTTTGAATATACTAAGTGAATATCCATTAGTGAATGTGCGGTGGGGTGGGTGGGGTAGGTATTTTGAGGTGAAAAAATAGCTGTCCTGAAGAATAAAATTATGAGTTCACCTGGGAGGTAAGCGGCTTCACAGTTTTACCTGCCCATTTGAGATTTTTGGTCTTAAATTTCAAGGAAGCAGAATTAAAATTCAAAATTTTCTCTAACCGTGTTTTGCTCTTTAATATGTGCACTGTGGAGTAAGCAAACAGTTACATTAAATCATAATAGATTTTTTTTCTAAATTGATACATCAGAAAGGAATTCTCTCCCTCTTCTTTCTTCTTTTGATTTTTTGAAATGGAATCTCACTGTGTCGTCCTGGATGCTTTCATGGAAGTAATTAAACTGATAGATCATGAAATCTGAGCTAAATTAGAAAGTGGAACATTAAATAACAATTTGAAAGACAATCTTTGGACTGCAGTGAAAGTCAGTAGTACAGTGCTTGCTACTGTGTGTGACTCTGCTTTAAAAAAAGAAAGACAATTTTACTTTCTTTTGACTAGTTTGGGCTCTGACGCCTGCAGTAAGTTGATAGCATATGCTTATTCAGCTATGTTTAGAAGTACATGGACAGGTTTTTTAAACTGAAAGTTTTAAAGAATAATCATAAAAAGAAAATAATTAGAACTTTTAAAATGTATGAGACCTATATTTTATTGTATGTTGTATAAAATGAACTATGACCTATGGACACTATTTTCTTATCTGCCTCTGAATACTTCTGATTCTAGGTTGATGATGAACCATTGGTGAAATTAAGGAGTAGATATGAAACAAAATCAAGAGGCCACTGTCCATCTCAATTTGTTGGTACATGTCTAAGATGGTGTATCTTACTTTGACGACTTATGAGACACGGTCAATGGTCTTACTCTCTGCCCTAAAATTTGGAAATGGCTGTGAGATACTGTAGCTCTCTGTCTTTCTAATTTCTGAACTCTTTCTGTGGACTGTCCCGTGCATGGAGAAAATTCTGAGGATCTTTAGTAGTGCTACAAAACAGACAAAACAGTCTAGAAAAGATGTCAGCAAATTATGACCCATGGCCTGAATCTTCTTTATTTAAAAAGTTACATGCTTTTCTAAATAAAATGTTACAGGAACATACGCGTACTCGTTCATTCATATATTATCTAAAGTAGAAGCGAACAATCATGATAGAGATCTTAGGGGTTGCAAACCTTAAAATGTTTATTCTCTGGCTTTTTACAGGACACTTTTTGCTGACTTCAAGTCAAGAATAGGATTCTGTGTACACCTCAGGTCTAACAGGAGAAGTTAGCTGACTGTCAAGTGTCCCAAGTGTTCCTTGATAAATTGTAAACCTGTAAGTAGTGTGTGGCAGTTGTCAACTGAATGGGGAGATGACACAGATTTCTGTCTTAATTTTAAATTAGTATTTTTGTTTTGTTTTGTTTTCCTGTTTTGGAGTAGGGAGACACAAAGAAATTTTCTTCAGTGACACTTTAGAAATAAGCAAAAACTTTTGCTCTTTGCTGAAATGCTAAGTTACCACATCTCTCTCTCTCTCTTTTTTTGCAGGATTATTCGTGCATCGTAATGTGAATGGAGCTTCCTGGGTATGAGGTTTATTCAAACAATAGTTTTCATTCTGAATTAGTGAAAGCACTAATTGAAAAATCAGAAGAATTCTGTCTTTAAGTGCCGATGTTAATGCTTGCATTCATCCATTTGAATTTTGATGAAGTATTTTTTTTTTCCCTTGCTGTGGAAATTTTTATCACAGTGTCCTGACTCTAAGTAGCCTGGTTGGTTGTTGCTTTGATTTATGATTTACTTCTTGTTTGCCAACTCTTTTTAAAATTACGAAATGGAAAGAAATGCTTTAAGCTCTATCACATCCAGTAGTTGGTTTCTGAGAGCTTCAAATGTGGGCTTTAAAACTTCCTGCAGGTTAGCCACAGGCTCAGGCTGCTGAGCAGCACCAGGCTGCTGGGACACATTATGGATTCTGGACAGGTCTTGTCCAGACGCCCTTGTGCTCCTTGCTATTCTAATAGCCGCATTTTGTCTCTCGGTGGAATCTTCTCACATTATATTTAAGGGAAGTGATTTGTTTCCAGGCTACAGCTTCCCAAAAGCTGTGGTCACATGGGTGAACTGAAATTAATTTCCCAGTGCATCTTGCTCTTAGTCTATGAAGCAGGAAAGCAGGTCCTGCATTCCCTTGCATTTTCTTCACGTTTTTTATTTTGCTGGAAAAGATTAGGAAGATGGGAACTGGGGTGGCAGGGAAATAGAAATGAATTCAGGGAAATAGATGGCAGTTTTTCTTTTCTTTTTTTAAATGTAGCCATAATAAAGATAAGGAAAGCTAAATCAATTCACCAGGGCTGAAGGTTTTAGGGCATTTGGGAAACATTCTTTTAGGTTTTGCATATTCACACACGTGCAGAGTTAAAGTTACAAACCAAGAAGGAAAAGATGTTTGAAAAACATGGACTCATAATGATTTCTCTTCTTTTAGAGGAAAGTGAATGTTATACTTAGAGAAGTCTGTCTGTCTCTTATGTATAATTTCTGTAACTTTCTAAAATACTCATTTAGGTTTTTCTGTCCTTC
>RJWT010001432.1:0-48406 GCA_004365215.1 Cuniculus paca
ATACAGATATGTGAGGCATATAGAACTCCAGCTAGCCATAACCAAAATAAATCTACACCCAGAGATATAATAATCAAGATCCCAGAAATTCAGTACAAGAACAGAGTACTGAAGGCTGTTAGAGAAAAGAAATCGATCACCTATAAAGGAAAACCCATCAGAATCATGACAGACTTTTCAACACAAACCATCAAGTCAAGGAGAGCTTAGAGTGAAGTGTTTAAAAATCATGAAAGAAAGCAACTTCCCACCCAGATTGATGAACCCTGCAAAACTCTCTTCCAAAACTGATGGAAAAATAAGATACTTCCATGATAAATTCATTCAACCCACAATCCACCCTACAACGAGCACAAAAGGATATTCTAGAGAGAGATAAAGATGACCATGGGTCCAGGAACAGCAGCAGATGGGGATAGCCAAACAGGGCAGGCAATTGAATGAAGGGGAAAAGTAGGGGTCAACAGCAGAAGGATAACATCACAGAGATAAGCCAATGCATGCTGGTTGTAACCATTAATGTACATAGCCTCAATTCACCAATAAAAAGAAACACAAGGAGAGTTGATCAAGAAACAAGATCCATTAATAGGCTGTATACAAGAAACACATTTAACATGAAAGAAAATTCACAGACTGAAAGTCAAGGAGAGAAAACAATTGTTGCATACAACAGGAAACCAGAAAAAGGCTGGGGTAACTTGCCCAGCAACTACAGAATGGATAAGAAAGATGTGGTATTTTCATAAAATGGAAAGCTACCCAGCTATAAAGAAGGATAATATCAAGATACTTGTAGGTAAATGAATGCAATGTGAAAAGATGCTCATGGGTGAAATGTTTCAAACTCATATAGGTGAACATAGTATTATCCCCTAACATAAAAACTGAAGGAGTTAGTGCGAGCCGAAATGTACAATAGATATCATGAATGTGATAGGTGAGGAAATGTCTAAAAAATGAAGGTGGGTACCATTGCTAATTTCCTACTATCTTGTTTTGAATTGCCGTATTGTTTTCATAGTTTTGTTAAGTTTGGTTTTATTCTGTCTTGTTCTGTTTGATTTTACTGTGTCTGATGATGTGGGCAGCTATTGAAGATAATGGGATATATTATGCTATCCAATGTTGATTTCCTATTATCTGGTTTTGAAGTCCTGTAATGCTTTTATTGTTTTGTGTTATTAATTTTATTCTGTTTTGTTTTGTTTGATTTTATTATGTCCAATGGTGTGGACAGCTATTTTGAAGAAAACAAGAGACATTATGGTAGCCATTGTTGATTTCCTATTGTGTTTTTAAGCCCTATATCACTTTCATTGTTTTGTTCTGATTAGCTTTGTTCTGTTTTGTTTGGTTTGGTTTTATTCTTTTTAAAATAAAATTAAAATAAAAACATTATATAATCAACATTTTCATACCCTTGCTGGGGGGTTTTTAAACTGTTTATGTAATTGTCTTACCTTCTTCAAAGTTGTATTAACTGAAAAAGACTACAGATTAAGAAACAGGGAAGGTCTTCTTGCATTATTCATTAGCTTAGTGAAATATATTTCTATAGCAAAGTAAAGTAATCAGAAGGAATTACCATAACATTGGAATGCTGGACTTTATAGAACTAAGCAAACTCAATTGTATCCACAGATAAGGTAGAGAATATTAATGAATGAATAAAACGTGTCCTGCGTAATACAGTAGCAGTTGGTAAGCATTACGGCAAGTGGGAAAATATGTATCATGTGGGAAACAAATCAAATATAAGCAATATGTTGCTGATAATCTGTCATCAGGTCTCAAGTTAGTAACCTCTACACATCTTATCTGATATCCTAATTGTGTTTTAATAGAAATTCAGAACAGCCTACCTCAATTTGTGTAATCATAACAATGTCCATTGACAAATATTACAGAGTTTAAATGATTTTTTATATTATAGAATTTAAATTAATTTTTTCAACCCTGCAGCTTTCATTTTTGTATATTTCCCCTTATGGCATTTTCTATACAAGATATGCTTGTTTATGTGTCTGCTTATAGCTGTTCACATACAATCAATCATCTCTATATTCTACAAAGTTCTACGGAACCTCAAGTATTTTTTTTTCCTTCTTCTTCTCATTCTTCTTCTTATAGTTGTGAAACCCTATAATATTTTTGTATTTTACACATTTTTCTTAGCTTGTGCAACATTTGTGTGCTATGCACTAGAATTATTCACTGCCTACATGTTATTCATTTGATTTTATTAAAAGGCAATGCTATAAGTGATTCTTTACCCAGAAAAAAAATGCCAAAGTTTTGAACTGTTTTCACAGGAAAATATTTAGACTATTTGGAAATTAGACCAGTAGTCTAACTGGAAATTGAAGTTGAGGATAATGACCTGTTGAATAGTTTTCAAGTTTTATTATAAAATAATATCATAAAATAAAAATCACCATAGGCAACTTATGTAACTTCAAGCACCCTAACAGAAATGCTCAAGAATCTTTTGACCCTAAGTGAGAATCATCCTGTTAACATTTGCAAAAAAATCAACTAACAGAAAAAACATTATTTTAAAAATGTGAATATAATTCAATCAATGGAAAACCATCAAAAAACCCAAGAATATAAAAATAATGAGAGTTATTGTTTCATGGAGTCCTGAAGATGTAACTGGGTGATAATACAGGGGAAATAAATGTAACATTCTTAACATGCTTGATGTTAGATACAGTTTGTTTCCCAAAATCAAACAATGAATTTTAGGGGACAATGCAGGATCAGAATCGGAAATATTTATTGACAGAGAGAGAGAGATCATGAGAAACAGGAGGGGACCTGAAAAATGGTGTCTTAGTTACTTTGCTCTCGTTGTTGAGACAAAATACCTGATACCCAAAGTGAAGGAAGGAGAGTTTTATTTCTTACAGTTTTAGGGCTTTCAGTCCATACTCAGCTAGTTCCAAGGCAGGGTGGTGTGGCTGAAGTTGCAACCATTTATGGCAGCTGCAAGTGGCAAGAGCAAACCACACAAAAGAGAGAAAAACCCACCTCTTTTCTGACCTTACATTGTATGTCAACTCCACCACCAGCAGGTGCAGAACTCATATTGCCAATCCCAGCACTAGAAAATGAATCAGTCACAAATGCTAGATTCAGTTGCTTCTATGACTACATGAGGCTTGGAGGGGCCAACTATATACAAACCATAACATTCCACCCTTGGCCCCCCAAAGACCTGTGTACATCCCATATACAAAAGACATTTAGTCCATCTCCAAGAGTTGCCAAAATCCTAACAGTTTCAGCATTGCTGAAAAATCCAAGTCCCAAGTCTCCTCTGAGATTTAAGGCAAACTCTTAGTTACAAGCCACTGCACAAATGAAAACAAAGTTAAACACTTCCAACATGCAATGGCACAACATAGACATTGCCATTCCAAAAGTTACAAATGGGAATACAAAGCATTGGAACCTAAGTAAGTTCAAACTCCAGCAGGGTAAATGTTAAGTCCTATAGCTGTATATCCAGCATCTGAAGCAATCTGTGGCAAATTGTGAGCTCCGAAGGGCTTGTGTGGCTTTACCCCCATGGCACTTTTAGGGGTTTTAGTTCACATAACTTCTCTATTAGGCCCACTCTGTTCAATCTTTGCAGCTTTCCTTTGATGATTCACACTCCTGGCTTTTTCAAACTTCTGGGGTCTCCATTTTGGCTTTACATTCACAGCTTCACAGGATGCCCTCTCAGGGGCACACTACCTGGACTCCCAGGCTCTCTGAAATTGGGATGGAAGCCTTTTTAACCTGAGAACTTGTGCATTCTGCATACACCTAAAACCAGCACCACGTGGATGATGCTGAGGTCTGCTGCTAGCTAGAGCAGTAACCAGACCTTCCTCTTTCTTGGCTGTAGGGCTTGAGTGCCTGGACTGCTGGGCACTATGAACCTGATTGTGAAGAACAGATTCTCTATGTCACCACCATGCTGGAACCTGGTGTGGCCTCTGTCGCCATTCTGGAATGTGGTGCTCTGTAGCTTTCTCCCCAGGGTAAAGTCTTTTACTTTTGTATTTTTGAGGTTGCAAAGGGTGGAGACCCACTGCTTCCTGAGATGCCCCTAGGCCATCTCTTTTATTTTTTTGTTCCTTCTCAGCAATGGAGGTTTCAGCTCTATCTTTATAGTGCACAGCTTTCTGACCAAACTCACAATGTTTTAAATCACCATGCTAGGCTCTTTGCCCTTGATTCCCAACATAAATCTTGCTAAAAACTGCCAACAATAGCCGTGTCACTGCTTCAACATTTGACTGCCTTGAAATTTCTTTTGCCAGATTAATCAGGCCATCACCCTTAATCTCAGTTTTAGGCAAAATCTCTGCATGTGAGCAAACATGCAGATAAACTTCCTGCCAAGCCACAACCAGTGCAGTCCTTTTTTCCAGCCAAAACCTCCCAAGCCTAGTCTTTACCAGCAGGCTCTCTATCAGCCTTCTGGTCTCCTGAGCTCTGATCAGAATCTCCCATACAGAGCAGTCTAAGCCGTTCCAGCTCTGCTTTTTCAGGCAACATCTCTGAACCTTTCCACACTTTTCCCACAAGCCATTCCCAAATGTTCTTGAACCACATGGTCAGGTATAGTCACAGCAATGATCCCACTCCTGGTACCAAATTCTGTCTTGGTTACTTTTCTCTCGTTGTTGAGACAAAATACCTGATGCCCAAAGCGAAGGAAGGAGAGGTTTATTTCTTACAGCTTTGGAGCTTTCAGTTCATACTCAGCTGGTTCCAAGGCAGGAGGGCATGGCTGAGGGGGGCAGCCATTCATGGTGGCTGCAAGTGGCAAGAGCAAACCACACAAAAGAGGGAAAAACCCGCCTCTTTCTCGACCTTACATTGTATGTCGGCACCACCCCTGGGTGGGTGCAGAACTTACATCGTCAATCCCAGCACAAAACAATGAATCAATCACAAACGCTAAATTCAGTTGCTTCCATGACTACATGAGACTTTGGAGAGCTACCTATATACAAACCATAACAAATATGTTGCCATGGACACCATTTTATACAGCAAAATCACGAGGTGGGTATAATGAGGTGGGTACAATGTGGGACAAAATCATTATAAACCAATAAGATTATAAGTTTACCCGCTTAGGTAATATTGAGCCAGTGGGGAAGCAGATCATAAAACAAGTGTACTTGGAAAGAACAAGGACGTTTTTAGGAATAGACAAACCAGGAGGTCCTGGCCAGCCACCAGGGCAACTAATGTTAATGTTCATTTATTGTTTATCTCTCTGGCAGGCATGTAGGCCTGCTCATTTTGTCTTTCTCTTGAGGCCTGGCCTCCAACAGATGTGTCTTTGGCTACGGTTGTAATGTGTTCTCATCTCTTAAACTGACTCCCTCTAGGGCTCAGTCTTGTTTGACTGCCTATAATATTTTTACCTAAATTTAGCTATCTATTATAGTGATGCTTAAAGGATAGTGCTACAATTATCAAGTTGTTCTTTTTAAATAGTGAGAAGGATCATACCAAGCAAAAACATTACAAATGGGCATGGACTTTCTTTGCTTCTGTGTATCTTTGAAACAGTTTTACTTGTTGCAAAGAGAAATGTGTATTTCTTAACTTCTTTATTCACAATTAATTAAAAACACCTTGGTGATTTTCCTGAAAGATTGTCTTCCAGTTTCCTTTTTCATCTAAAGAATTAACTATCAGTCTTTCCTAAAGTCTCATGTACAGAAGCATCTTCTTTAGCAACCGTTCATCTAAACCCCATTTCCTTGTATCTTATGTAAAATTATCTTCCAGCATGAAATTGTCTTTTCTCAAATAAACTTATATTTAAGTGAAAGACACTAAAAAATAACAGAAAATAGGTAAATACGTTTTTGCCTGAATTTTAATCGTACCCATTCACTACATGATTATTCTTAGATTAGAACAAAAAAATTCTTTTAGTAACTTGTAGCATGAACTCGAAGTGTATATTCATTTTATATCTATATCTATATCTATATCTATATCTATATCTATATATCTATATCTATCTATCTTTGGAACCCATAATATAAAATTAGCATTTTTATTAATCAGAAAATTGACATCCTCCACAAATTAAATATCTTATATTTTATCTCTCTTCTATTCCTGAACTCTAATCCAATGATATATATGTCTATATAATAACTTTTGTTTTTACGTCTGACTCTTTTTATATCTTTTTAGATCTTTAAATATTTTTAGGAACTGGATTGGATATTAGAGCTGCAGGATCTCTAAATGCATACACTAGAAAAAAGCAAACACCTCAAAACTTGAGGACATTTTCTTTCCTTTGTCTTTTCATTTTATGAAAATAGAGAACAATGAGGAGTCTAATCACAGCATATTTACACTTTTAAATACTGTATTTAATTATGTCTATTACACTAAACCAAAAAAGAGACAATTAAAGGCAGTTAGAAGCATTTTCTATAATGGGTTTCTATAATAGGATAAGCTAAACCTCCAAGTGGTGAACATTAGTGTTTCTGAATTATAATAGTGCAATATTAATTGTTCCTCAAGGGATAGAGGGGTTTGTAGAGTTCTTTTAATGATAACATCTGAATTTTAATATCTCTTCCCATTAAGTGGCCAATTACAAAAAGATATCTTTTGGTATGGCATCCATTTACATGGAAAAATATACACACAAACAAAAAGGTATGATTTTAAACTTCATGAATTTAGTAGTCTACAGCTCCATCAGTTCCTCAAAGGAATGAATGTTAAATAAACACAAGAGAAGTGGAATTAAAATCTCTGTGCCGATCTCTTTCACTGGATCTTGAGGTTAGGGAAAATTAATATCAGAATTATTACCAGCACCAAGGTCTCCTGCCTTTATATTTCTAGTCATAGGCTTTACAGTTGTGGTTGCTAGTTATTTTTAATATGCCATGCTATTTTTTAACAAATGCTAGTTACAAAAATGTAAATGTAGAGTTCTTTTAAAATAAAGTGATCTGAAATGACAAAAAAAAATTGCCTTTAATATTAACAACCTTGAATTTCCTGCTTCCAGTGATTCCTTGGACTGGGGTCTGAAGCAATGATGGCAACTTTAGGTGTGTTAGGAGGACTTCCCATGCTTTTCAAATTAACTCATGTTCATGCTAATTTGGCAGTAACCTGCAGCACAATGAGTCTCCTGGCTAGAATGGATCGATTGCCTCTGGTGGATAATCTGCAAATCCAGCACCATGAGCTTACTCTGTGTCATGGCTGCACTGTCTCCATTCTGCAGCCTGACTTCTTTGAATTCACTTAGCTTCTAGCTTTCCATGACATCAGAATTTATGAAAAACAATCAAGCACTTTCAATGAAACTTCAATTGCATGTAATTTGGTGCATTTAGGTTTTTCTCTCTAAATCCCCATAACATGCCTCATTTCAAGAAAGTTTCCAATAATCTTTACGACAAAAAGAAGAGAAGAGCCTAGCCATAAATTCAGGGGAGTGAGACACCTGTGGTCACTGTCAGGTGAAATTGAATACACAGGAATCCATCTAGGAGCGTCATCTTGGGACAGTTGTCCCTTGTTGGGCCCTATGTTGAGTATAGAAATTTTACTATTTCCTATTACATGAAGGGATTAAAACTGTGAATTCTGGACCATGAAGTGATCTTACCAACCCTGGCTGCTTAAACATTTCATTGCTTCTTAGATGTTGGACAAATGGGGATCATCTTGCCCATTTTCAATATGACATTTCAAAATGAAAACTTGCTATTCCAATCATTTTATTAAATCTTTGGGTGGCAAAAGGATTCCATCAGCTTTTAAATTTGTGATAAAGGAAATTTTAAAAAAACAAACTTTTGCAATTCTAAAAAATATTAATAACCTTAAAACCACTTGAGAACATAATGTCAAGTGCAGAAGGATTGGAATTGTTTTTTGTTGTTTATTTCAGTCTGGCCTTTCTGAAGGCCTGTGTAAGAAAAAAATATTAGTACAAGAATGACAGAAACTATTATGTAAAAAAATAGCATTAAAAAGATCAAGGTTCAACCTTAAAAAAAACTCTAAAACCTCTCCTGTAACATTAACTACAAATGGCAGTAACAGTGACATACTTAGACCTGTTCCTGATTTTCCGAGGAAAGCAACCTGGCCTTTTTTCATTAATGCTAAGATAGAGTCCTCGGTCAAGAAAGAAGCTATAAAGTGATTTAGACACAGAGGTAATCTATAAAAACTGTTGTTCAAATATGTAATCAATGAGATCCACCTTGATGAAATAAAATGCTTTCCCAAGCAGAAGGAAAAAATGTTCTAAATTAAATTTTCAGTATGTTATATAATACTACCAATGTTGTACAGATTTTAGACATGTCAGCTATTACCATCATTGAGTAGAAAGAGGAGATTTTAGACATTCATGCCACCGAAGTTTTATCACACAAGTGCTAGAAATCTATATCCAACTCTCACATTTTCCATCGGGCCTAGAATTTTTCTTATATTACCCTATGCTTGAGCGCAATGTGTACTCTTTTTGTCACTGATATTAATACTATCAACAAATGCATATTGGTTTATTTTTTGCATTTTCTCTAGCAAAAACTATCTGAATCTGGTTTAAACAAGAGAACTTTTCTTCTTCCCATCCATCTCTCCTCTATAATACTTTTTTGTTACTGCTGCTTCAGCTCCTCACCCCTCAACAAAATCTGCTGAAAGAAAACAACTATTAAATCAGTGTCTGAATAGATGTTGTTATATAGCTTTAAATAGTTTTTCTTGGTTATTTAACTTTGTTCTCTTGAATTTTTTCAGTGACGGTGCTTTTTAAATGATTATTGTCTTCAGTATTTTGTTAATTCTGTGTTTGAAAGACAGTTTACTTGGGAACTTTAGGCTGTCTCCCTTCGGAAGGGATTCCATGTTGGAAAGGAAGCGAGTGAAGGGAAGTTTATAGGACAGAAAATCAGACTAAATCAGAGATACTATGGTCATCAACTGAACCATTTCCATCTCTTGCTACCACTTGTTTGAGAGTAGGAAAAAGGCAGTTCCCTGTGAATAATGTTATTACAAACAGGTGAGAGCAGAAGTGATCTGCACTATTAAGATTTTTTTTCTGTATCTGTCTCAAGAGAGTTTTATCCTGAAACATTACAAGGAAGCATGGATAGTTGATTAGTTGTTGCAAATAATTTCAGTTCTTCTGTAAGACATTTTTTAAACAAATATAAGGTCTTTGAAGTAATTTTAAAGGTATAGTATGACTTTTGCAAAGACATTATTTTCTGCATTACACTTTGTACATGAGTTAATTTATATAAGCATTTTAGTTGTTCACATTTTACAGATGAAAAATCTAATGTAAGAGAATCTCAATAACTTAACCAAAAACATATATGGCTAGTGATTTGATAAATGAACTCAGTCACAGTCCAGATAATATTGATGCTCAGATAATTAAAGCAAGTTAATGAAGCTCTTTAACTTTCGGTATGTTAAGTCAGTGGCTCTTTAAAAACCAATTATTTCCAAACATACTTTAACAAATGAGCCAAGGGGTGACATTTTTACCTTAAGTATCATATTTTTAAAAGGAAAGATTCTCTCACAGTTTATAAAATCAAGTAGAGGCAACCTACTCTTCAGTTTGGAAAGTCAGTCCTACTTGTGCACCTGTGCAGTACACAGACAGCATTTATCACTGGGAATAGCTGAGCTCTGACAATAGTGAAAAAGATAGAAAATAATATCATTATTTTTATTCCTCTGTTTGTTTTTCCAAGAATTCAAGCACAGTTTGGTATGTTTAGGTGCAAGGAAGATAAGTTATTTCAAATGGCTTGAATTGCTTTCCATCTCAGCTGCTTTTCTGTGACCAACAGCTACATCTAAAAGAATTCAATTTTAAGGTAATAATTGATAATATATTAATTCATTTATTTATATTATCTTATGTACTGAGTTATTTACGTTTTAGAAAAATTATGAAAAAACGTAGCTTGAGACCCATTCTAAGAATGATTTAAGATAAATTTTTTGAGATAAGGTTGAGATTCTCCTCAACACATCCAATTCAACGACTAATCTGAACAGTGTGCAATATTGTCTACATCAATCAGGTTAAGGAGTGTCTCTGCTTGATGTGGAGATGTTGAAAATAGAAATATAAGTTAACTCCCTTCCACATTCAAAAAATAATAAAGTTCATACAAAATGACTGTAAAATATTATCCTTTATAAGAAGGAAGAATAGCAGACATACTGGTAGAATTTGGTTATTGAGAAATGAGAAATTTGGAAGGTCCTATTGTGACTGGAAGTAATGTTCTAATGATTTCTTCAGTTCCTTTATACCTCCATGTGTACAGTGATGGATGTTGCATATCAATTCTGCAATTCTACTGGGGAGACACTGTTGGGTACTCCATGTCATGAGAGTAGAAAATAACAAGAATTAGCCCCCTACCATACTATATGAAAGGCATAGCTATTATTAAATATTTTCTGTGGACCTTGAGTCTGTCTTTACCTTCCTTGTTCTTGTCTGAAATACACCTTTGGAGACTATGCCTTCTTGGAAGTTGAGAAATTTCAGCTCATTTCCTTAATCAAAATGTTGAACAACAGCATGTGATTTGATGAATCTTAGATAATCTCAAGATTTTTAGCCCTAAAGCACATTAGTTTTCAAAACACAAACTCTTACTGTATTTCATTCTTATCAGGTCATGTGCACAATAGTCTTTATAAGGTATTTTTCAAATTCACGATTCTTAGCTTTCTTTTCCTGATATATTTCTGTTAATTTAAATGTGTATATTTTAAGGTTGTGGGCTTTTCTGAACACCAATGTTTTTCTTTAATCATTTCACTCAATTAAAAGTATATATTGCCTCCTTATTCTTGGTCTGAATTTTCCCAAGACAAGCAAATTGGTTTAAACATCTACTGCAGTTTTATTCCTCAAAGTTTTCTCAATATTATTATTTTTTTTTAATTTTTTTAAATTTTATTTTATTGGTACTGGGAATCGAACTCACAAACTCTCACTTATCAGGCAGGTACTTATGCCACTGAGCTAAATCCCTGGCCCTTATTTTTAATAAAGATCTGGAAACAGCAGCTCTCTCAACCTAGAATACCAAAATTTTGTAAACTACACCCGTTCTCCCCCATTTTTGTTTACAAACCAGCACACTATTACCTGACCTCTCCTGCTTGTTATAATACCTCGACAGTCACAGTCATTTAAACTGCACAAAATTGTAAAATTTTCAACTTCTTTTCTGCTAAAGTCACACATTTTTCTTGTTGTTATAAGTGGTAGTGTTTTTTTTTGTTTTTGTTTTTGTTTTTGTTTTAAGATATACGATCTGCCACCCCAAAGTCTAAGGAATGTATTTTACCAAACATTTTACTACTGTATATATAATTCACTGTCTATTTGGGATTAAATAATCACTTAATGTTGCCTCATGCTTTAAGTTTTGCTAGAGAACTGACCCCATTTCAGTATCTGTTAGGGTAGACTCAACTATTCTGCACAAATAACCCCTAATCTCAGTGCCTTTTAGTATACAGGTTTATTCTTTTTTACAGAAAATTGGGTGAAGTTGTCCTCCAAAACTCCACCCAGGACAGGAGAGTTTTCACTAGCTGACCCACAAACTGGAATTACATGTGACTCACTGCACATTTCACAGACCATTGGCGATAACCATGGACAGTGTCTTTCCTAATTCCAGGGCATGGAAAATATAAAGGATTAGATGAAATAATTCATAAGCACACTATCAAAATGTTTTATTCTCAACTTCCAATAAATTATATAATGCCATTTTTGTCCACTCAGTAAATCTTTATAATCTATGGTGTGTTTTTACACCCACTGAATTGATGTAGCAGTTGATAGTTATCAATTAGAGCTTGCCACAGTACAATGTCAAGAGACAGCTCCAGATTTAAAATGTGACTTTAGTTTTGTAAGCACTATACTTTACAGCCATTGAAATTGCATTAGGGAAATAAAAACAGAGTCTAAAGCTAGTTATATTGCATTCAGCATATCTGAGAGAAAATTTTGAGAAGAATTTCCATGAGAATTTACATATTGTATAATTTAATATTATGCAGCCCTTAAGCTTAAAATCTATTTCATGTGTATGAATCTTAAGTTAAAATGATCAAAGGATAGCCTACAAGCACACTGAAAGAGCATTATAATAAGCTCCATGAATAAAATTCAAAGAGTATTTGTGTTTTGAAAGTCAAAAATATTTAAGCTTTAAAAAATATACATTTAGCTTTAGCAACATTCTATGAATCAATAAGTGATAGGATAATAAAGTGTTGACAGCTTAAGGACATACTATAAATCTGCAATGCCCAAAAACATTAAGAAATAATCTAAGATATTAATATATTTCACTTTACTGTTTTTCTTACTGGCAATCAAGGAATCCATATGCAATTTAAATATGTATGTATTTTCAAATAAATACTTTAAAAATTAAGGTTTATGATATCAAAAATGAAGTTAAGATATCAATAAATGAATTAGCAAATTTCCCATCCCTCCTGTGCAGGCAACATTATAAAATAGTTTTCTAACAGAAATAGTATGTACAACAAAGCATTTACTTTCCAAGTGTTTTAGTGCTCAGAAAAATTAAAGCAGCTCTGTTAGCAGTTTTATTCTGCAGTAAGTCTTAATCAAGCTGCATAGGTCCATATGAAGGAAGGAAAATTACTTAATATTATGATTTTTAAGTTATGCTATCTTATTCATTAAAATGATATGAATTTGTTAATACATTTCTCTATTTTATAGCTAACTATATAAAATATTTTTATCTTTATATTCTAACTTCACACTACCAATCAAAGCTTAAACAATGAAATGAAACTTTAAAAATTTATTTTAAAAATATATTTTAAATATATTCTATATGTTATTATGCTAGCAATCTAAAAACATTGGAAACAATCATCTCTGATACAGGGAATTTGCCTTTTTAGGTAAAAATTAAAGTGGGTCTGCAAAAGATATTAAGGATAGTCCCTTATTGCTCATACTCTAGCTGCTGCTTATAATTAAATTGGATATCATTTTGATTATTAGAGTGGAAATCTGAATCTTTATGAGAATTCCTTATAAGAAAAATGTGACTTCACACCTAAATATACCAAAGTAAAAAAGATACAGTGGAAAATTATAAAATTTAGTTTAGAGTAATTTCATGTTTAAAACAAAAGTACCATCAGAGCACAAGATAAAATTATTTGGCCATAGTTTCTTTATGAAACAGAGCAGCAAATGGGCCCCACTTGGGGCTCATTACTAGCTTTGCTTTTGGCTCTGAGATGTACTTCCAAGGGCAAAGCTTTCTATTAAGTTCAGAGTCAGATGATTCAACCTTAGTAATCTTGGAGCAAAGAAGGAAGCAGGTGCCTGGAGGACAGGAAGGAAAACAATCTGACCCACAGTCTATTCCTTTCTAGATGCTTGATAGTGGGCCAGGAACTCTGCCAACCTGTGATCCTGATTGGCAGAAACTCCAGCCAATTCTCCTTGGGGTTTCACATCTAATGAATACCAAGGCTCATTAAATGTTCATTACTAGCCCTGGTATTCTAGTTCTTTGGTTTCCCATTAATGACAATTAAAATAGTGCACTACATTTGTAGAGATTGTTCTGCTCTATATGTGTACTTCTTTAGTTTGGGTTTTCTCAAAAAACTAGTAAGATGTGTAATTCAATACCAAAAATTTGAGAATGAGGATGGTTTAGCAGGGATAGACAAATAAAATGATGCATTGTTTCATTAGGGAAATAAATACATAATCTAAGACTAATTATTTATTTGATCCTGCAGAACACTATTAAATAGTCTTCTGAAACACATGTCAGAATGTGCGGTTTAGAGGACAACAAGGAAAAGTATTTTTTCAGAATTTGTTTTCGGCAACTCTAGGTCTGAATGTTAGCTTCTGTCTACACTTGGACAAGTATAGCCCCATGAGCACCAACATTCCACTCTTAGTTGCTTGCCTGTGAATGTTATTAAGATCCCTCTACTACTTCCAAGTTGTGTGCTCAAACCTTGAAGCGGGGCTACAGAAAGTCCTTACCCAGAGGAGACTATCAGATTGCACCTATGTAAAGTTATGAGATATCTTCAAGGAACAGGGAACAATAGCAAGGACTGTAGAATCAGGTGCAACAAAGAGGATTTCAAGAAATGCACATGACGTGCCCACACATTGGTTTATATTAAATATTAGACATGAACTAAAATAATGGGAATAGGAATGGAAGAAAATGGAGACAGGGACAGATTACAGTATGACTTTTTCAATACAACTTAATTACTTTGCCACCAAGTTTTTTGCACTACATATGGCAAAGAATGCCATATTTGGCCTTGAGCAATACTTAAGTACGTTCAAAGTTTATATCTTTTAATGAAATGCCCTTCAAATATGTTAAGAAGTAGTTACAAAATTTTCGTTATTAAACTGCACTATTAATAAACAAAACATTTTAGATACATCAGTGTCAAACTACTTGGGGATTAAAACACCGGGGAAGTGGTAATTATCCCTTGTGATGTGGTAGAAAGATGATTGAACTTGTTTTCAGCCACCGTAGATCTGAATGTTAGGATTCTTGTCTTGTCATTGTATAATCTTGGACAAATCTTTTAAGTCTGGTTGTCTTTATACATAAAACTCAACTAATAAAACTTGCTCAGAAATGATTCTGATTGAGTATGTAGTCAAACAAGACAATGTTATTGTACCCTTGGACCATTTAACTTAATGTTTATGACCTTTACTGTGATTCAGGTATTTTGGAGACCATCCCAGAATTTTGCTGAGTGTAAGACTAAGGGAGCTAACTCTAGCCCTTTTTCCTTCTCATTATCTCTGACAACTTCAGTAAGCACCTTATATTCATAATATTTTGCATCAAAGTTGGTCATTTCCAAAATTTTCAACCTACTCTCATAACAATCTAGTTCTCTGATTCTCCAACTCTGCCTCTTATTGTAGACTATTTTAACATAATGGTTATGTCCCTGAATATTCTTTTTTCCTCAAAGCAGAATCCCTCATCACTAAAATTTTGCTTCAGTTTCTTCATAAAACTATGCGATCATCTTCACTTTAATGTTCTTTCTAGGTTTTGGCTGAAAATAATCCTTTCAATGTGTGAAGTACAAAAAAATTTTGATCTTTGACCAATCTCTTACCTTGTAATGGTTACATTACAATTTATTTACAGTCCCATGGATTCAAACAAGTAAATATTTCATTTGAGAAGACAGCCCCTGGTCTCCTTTCTCAAAAAGGCTTTCTTGAGAATTGGTCCCCTAGGATTCATCTAACCACACTCAGCTATCCAGTTAGAGGCCAAAGTAGCCATAGTCAAGGGTCTTTGTTACTGCTGGAGCTAGTGGCAAATCCATGTGATACTGATTGTTTAGGCATGCAAAATGTAAGAGATATGGGGTCATGGGAGCTTCTACCCAGATTTTAAAGGCAAGCCTGAGAGACCAAACAACATGCCCTGCAAAGGAGGCATGTCAAACTATGAGAACATTGCCAAAGGTGTGTTAGAAACTTCAGGAAATCAGAGATGCTAGGAACATGCAATGTCTACCAATGAAAACTACATGTAGAAAACAGAGATAGCCCAAAAAGGAGCTATGTGGGCTAAAACTGGCAAAGTCTGAGGGGTGGGGCTGTCCAAGCCCTCTGAAACTCATATCTCATCACCCCATGACCCAGATGCCAAACACAGAGAGATTCACAGCTTCAAATTTGCTTTGAATCTCAGTGGAGACTTTGGACTTACCTTTTGAGCAGTGCTGGAAATATCAAGACTTTGGCAAATGAGTTATTATATTTTGGTTGGCATACAGAATAGCTATATCACATTAGATAGAATTATGAGCTTTTTATTTTTATTTATAGATTCAGTATGACTTACAGGTGTGTGTTTGGGTGTTACGTGGACTAGTGGAGGAATATAATAGAAAGTTTAACTGTCAACTTGATTGGCTTTGTGTCACTTATGGAAATAATAAAGAACATTTACAGGTGGGTTAGGGTGGGTCATGGAGCATTGACTATGTATCTGTTCCATGGTCTTAGTCCCTTTCTCTGTGGTGCTCTTCCATTGTGCTCTACTTCCCAAACATAATGAAAAGATCAGCTTTGCTCTACCATCGCCTTCTGCCATGATGTTTTTGCTTTGAAACCACCTAACCATGGACGGAAGCCTCTGAAAAGATGAGCCAAATAAATCTTTCCTTCTTTGAGTTGTATGTCAGGTATTTTTCCACCCATTAACTGGAAAGCTGACTAATATAGCCATAGAAACAAAACACAAACAAACAAAAAAATGCAAAAAACAATTATAAAATAATGTTGGTTAAATATGGTGACTCATAACCCCCAAACAGTTAATCTTTGTATTAAAAGTAAGGATTAATGTTATAATGCACAGTGGGGTACTGCTTATTAAAGTCTAGAACTTTATGTTATAATTTTTAAAGGGCTTTGGAAATGAACATATAGATGCCAGAGGATGAATTTTCATGGGCAAGACTTAATTTTATGAAGAGTAAGAGTTGTGTAACTAAGAAATAAATTCAGTATTCAACAACTGAAAATAAAATAATAAATTTCAATAATACTTAAATATCTGAGTCTATATATTTATGTTAATTTGTGTCTATTTCAGATTTAATAATTCAAACATGGAAAACAGCACCAACTGTCATTAAATTAGTATAAAATTGTAAACAATGATCAAACAGAATTAAATATAGAAAAACTAGGGAAACTCATTGACAACAAAACATTGATACAACTTATACCTTTCTTGAATTCAATTTCTCATGTTGAAATTAGTTCTCACAAAATTGTAGGTAATATTCATCAAACACATGTTTGAGAAATAAGCAAATATAATGAATAGTTAGATTTAGGAAAAAGAATTGAATTGATAATGACATTTACTTGTTAAAAGACATTGATGTATGATAGAAATGATCTTTCTGGAGAAATATTAGTAAAATACTAACAACAAAGGTAAAGAAGTTTACCTTTACTATAAAATTTCCTGTTTTATTTAAACGCATGTAAATGTCTTCCTATTTATTACAAATGCATTATTAAAATGTACGGAGTTTATTTCAACTAATGTAACATTTCATTTACAACAAAAATTCATTAATTTTTAATGCTATTGGTTACTGAAGTAGTTTAGGTTCTCAGTGAAGACCCTCAGGAGGAATTGTCCACAGCACAGAACCGTGTTGCCATTCTGTATGCTTAACAAGAAGCGTGACTAGAATATAAATCACCTATAAATCAGTATTAAGATTTGTTGGGAAAACCACCTTAGCAACTTTCTCCATAACGCAAGTCTTCAAACAACACTATCTATCTAAGTAGCAAATATTTGCTGTATCTTACTGATATTTACAGAATTCAATAAGCATTGGATTCTTATTTCATTTTGTTTTCTGGAGTACATGTAAATTAGATGAATCACCACAAAGATGACACATGGCCAATCATGAATGAAAATAACAAAATTAGAGGCAGTAACACTTTGTAACAGTTTAAAAATCAACTTCTAATGCAGAGATTTTCCTCGCTTGTATTTTCAAGGCCTTTATCCACTCCTATTTTAAACTGTTTTCTTTTGGACTTCATTATGTTCCTTGGAAGACTATTTCACACTCTATTAGTTACAGTCAATTTCATCACATCACTTGAAGTATAAATGCCCACAGTTCTTTGCACATCAAAAAAGCACATCTCTTTTTTTTTTTATTATTTAATAATCTGCAACCTGGCACTTAAATTAGAGAATAATTTTACCTCTTATGGCCTTAAGTGGGGGTTACAGGTTTGAAATTAAATATCTCCCAAAGAGCTCATGCCTTTAGAGGATGGGAAGATGAATGGATCATGTGGGCTGTGCATCATCAATGAATTAAGTCATTGTTGAGATAATTTAAGAGCAATATTGGGACATGATATAAGTAAGAGATGGGGCCTAGCTGACAGTTGAGCATAGGCACATACCTTGGGGATTACAAGTGGTCTCTAACTCCTGCACTTTCTTTCTCTGTCTTCTTTCCTGATGCCAGAAAATAGAGCAGCTTTCCTCTTTTACACCTGTACACTATGGTGTTTTTGTCTCATCATAGACTTAAAAGAAATTGAGTGAACTAACCACGGAATGAAGCCTCCGAAACTATGAGCTAGAATATCTTTTTATCTCTCTTTCTCTCAGGTATTTTGTCACAGTGACAAAGCTTGACTAACACAGTGGGGAAAGAGCTAGTCATCAATTTTAAATTCCTTGTTATGTAAATAGATAAATCACATATATCTTGTATTAAAAATTGTGCAAATTTTGAAAATAAAAAAATAATGCGTATTATACATCCCTTAAGTCTTATCAGAGACTAAAGCTATGTAACAGTTGTTTAGAATGTTTAAAATTCATTTGATTGTTAAAGTTTAAAGACCTGGTTATTTCTTAATTTGTAGAGTTTGCCTAACTGAAATGAAAGCATTTTCTGTCTCCTGGAAAGCATTTTCTGTCTCTTAGAAAGTTTTTCCTGTATCCTAGGATTATCTATCTCCTAGCATTATCTAATCCCAAAGACTTATGAACTACTATACATTATGTACTTTTGTATCCAACTTAGCAATATGGTCTTAAACATTCTTTCATTAAATTGCCTTCAAAAATTCTAACTTCTCAAATAGTATCTGAACCACTTCATGATCACTGCACTGATGAGTTAAATTAAACTTTTGGCAGATATTTATTTTTTATTTGCATAATTTCACTCTTTTGAAAATATATTTTAATGTATGCAATGAATTAAAAATTTTAAATAATATGAGTGAAAAAGATACAGAATCTATTCAAGATCTATAAAAATCAACCACTGAACTATCGCATTGTTAATATTGCAGTAGAAAGAACCTGATTGAATTTATCCTTAATATATATCTATTTTTTATCTTCTTTTGTCATTCTCTTTCAAGTATAGTACAGTTGACTGTATGCTATTAACATAATTTTTTTATAAACTGTTGTTAGGAATGTGATATAATATCACCAAATGCATTTACTTTCCTAATATCACATCAAAAATCACACAAAATTGATATACTGCTCATTTAAATTTATATCACATACCATTATCAGCATGAATTATTTAATAAAATCCACAATTGCTGTATTGGAGAACTTATTAAATACCTTGTCCTTAGATACATGTTTATAATAATGACAATACAGTTATTTTTTGGTAAAACCAATTATTTAATTGCAGCCATACAAAAAAGAGAAAATATAACTAATAAAACTAAAGAAAGAATATTTAAAATGTTTCAAAAATTTTAAAGTAGGAGCAGGACACTTTACCAAATTCTGTATGAGAAATAAAATATCTCATTTTTATTAAAATATTAATCTCTTCTTTATTTCTATAAAAAGATATGTACCTGATACAGTTTCAAAATATTGACTGTCATATACTGGCTTGAATATGTGCCATTTTTCTGTTAAAACACTACTTGTTATGTAAACAATATAGAAAAATATAAAGTATTATTAGGTTGTGTATAGAGCTGGGGTGAACTATAAAGCAGCAAAATGTGAAGCTACATATGCTACACTGGGCTCCAGCTTAGGGATATAGCTCAGCAACATAAGTGCCTGCCTGGTGAGCACAAAGTCCTGAGTTTGATTCCTGGTACAAAAAAAGCTATATGAATTTAATACAAAAATAACAAGTATAAAAGTGTACTCACCCATTGAAGTAGACATGAACTATTGAAAGAAATTGAAAAAGTATTGTTTATCTGAAGCTTTATTTTGAATAAAATGCAAAATCTCTACCCATATTGTAAGAAATGTATGTACCAATATATGATAAAATAAGCTTTCGCCCCCCAAAAGAGTTGTTTCATTTGTTGCAATTTTATCTATATATTGATAACTTGAATATTGTTTTTAAGTTTCTTAAATAAACTTGAGTACATTTGGATTGTTATTTGAGATGCAAAACTTAAAGAAATATTATTTATTTGATTTTTGCTTGGTGTTGCTTCAGGGGAATCATTTCTAGATGTCTGGGGATATAAGATGAACTAAAGAACATTATCTTAATTCCATTTCAAAGATAGTTGAAAAATGAAGTCCGTTTTGTTCAGCCACCTGCTCCAAAGCAACTAGTCAGCCAAACTCACAAGAATGAGCCTAATAATTAATAAAGCTTCCAGAAGTAAGGTTCTCAGCTCACTTCTACATCTCCAAGTTTATTGGATTTCTGTGACTAAAAAAACTAGAAAGCTGCTTTAATAGCATTCTAAGCCATGAATTATCACATTTTGATGACTAAATGCAGAAATTATGATGTTTTTCAAGCAACATAAACATATTTAAAGAAATTTTCTCTAGAAAGGCTTAAGAATCTACCTTGATCTGTGTGCTACAAACATCTGGGAAGCAATGACTTGGCTGATAATAGATAATAAAACTACTAATACTACCACTATAATAATATCAAGTCTATTCATTATACTTAAGGCATAGTTGTAAAATATAAAGACAAATTTAAGGCCCCCGTGTGCCCACCACCATTGAAGAAGAAGTAATGTAACCATGCAGGTCCAGAGAAGCCTTCCTTGTGCCCCATCACCTCCGTAGGAACCTAGGTTTTCAGAAACCCAGGTGCCTGGCCCATTCCCCTACACCATGGACAGCCATCCAAAGCAGGAAACACCTGAGACTCCCACAACTGGCTTGTTCAGAGGAAACCAGGAAAATGTCAAGACAAAGGAGCAAAATGCAATCTCAGTCCTCTAGTTCACGCAGAACAAGTCCAGGAGACATACATGGAATAAATTGGAAGTTGCATACCTAAAATTTTTGAAATGATAGCATTCATAGTAAAGAAACAACTTCATGAAGTTGTAAAAGAAATCAGATCAGAAACAATCTCAGATAAAGGAAGAAATGATAACTATACAGAAACAATTGCTGAGTATATCTAAAGAAGATACAGATTAAAAAAAGAGGAGTATAGGAAAATGATGGAAACCTTGAATGAACAATATAAAAAGGAATTGGAATGCATGAAACAGTTTCAAAGAGATATCTAGGAAATTAAAAATTCTATTGAAAGCTGGCAAAACCACTTGAAAAAAGTTGAAGATAGACTTTCAGATCCTGAAGACAGGATTTCAGTTAGAGATTTCAAAAGAAAAGCTCTCTTAAAAATAACAAGGAACTAGGAAATAACTACTCAACAGCTGCAAGGTGATGCAAAGAAAAATAATATAAATTGGTAGATGTCAGTGAAATAAAGCAGGAGTCAACATAAATGAAATAAAATGAATATTTACAGAAGTAATAGCAGAAAACATCCCAGGTATGAGAAAAGGACCTGACATACATATAAGTGAGGCATATAGAACTCCAACTAGCCATAACCAAAATAAATCTACATCCAGATATATAATAATCAAGATCACAGAAATTCAGCACAAGAACAGAATATTAAAGGCTGTTAGAGAAAAAAAAAACAGATCTATAAAAGAAAAATCAGAATTACTACAGACTTCTCAACACAAACGATCAGGTCAAGAAGAGCTTGGAGTGAAGTATTTCAAGTCTTGAAAGAAAACAACAACCTAGGTTGAAGTACCCTGCAAAACTATCTTTCAAAATAAATGTAGAAATAGGATACTTCCATGACAAAGAACAACTAAAGAAATTCATGACCACCAAATCAGTGCTACAAAGAGTACTGAAAGATATTCTAGAAAGAGATAAAATGACTACAATTCCAAGAACAACAACAGAAAGAAATCACCAAGCAGTGCAAGCAATTAAACAGAGGGGAAAAGTAGGGAACCAAAAGCAGGAAAATAGCATGACAAAGACAAGTCAATACATGTCTATCATAACTATTAATGTAAATGACTTCAGTTCACCAATAAAAAGAAACACAGGCAGGATGGATCAAGAAACAAAATCCATCAATATGCTGTTTGCACAAGGCTTGGTTACTTCTCTCTTGTTGCTGAGACAAAATACCTGATACCCAAAATAAGGCTTATTTAGCTTACAGTTGTTGGAGGTTTCAGTCCATACTCAGCTGGTGCTAAGGCAGGGTGGCATGAGTAAGGGACAACCATTCATGGTGGCCACAAGTGTGAAGAGCTAAAAGGGCAAACGGGGAAATGCACACCTCCTTCCCTCCCTTATGTTGTATGCCAGCTCCCCACCCCTGGGCGTGTGCAGCACTCACACCGCCAATCCCAGTGCTAGACAATGAACCAACCACAAATGCTGGACTCAGCCGCCTCCATAAGGCTTTGGGGGAACACCCAGACACAAACTGTAACAACAAGAAACCCACTTAACTCAAAAAGAAATTCATAGACTGAAAGTCAAAGGAGAGAAAAAGTGTTCCATGCAACATGATTCCAGAAAAATGCAGGGATAGCTTGCCCATCAACTGCAGAATGGATAAGGAAGACATGGTATTTTTATACAATAAAGTGCTACTCAGCTATAAAGAAGGATAATCTTGAGGCTTTTTAAGGTAAATGAGTGTGACTTGAGATCATGCTCATGGATGAAAATGTTCAGACTTGCATGGGTGAAAATCGCATTGTCCCCCTAGCATAAAAAATTGAAGGAGTTAGTGGAATCCAAAATGTACAATACATATTGTGAAAGTGAAAGAGGAGGAAGCTGCTAGAATGGTAAAGAACAACTGGGATGGGGGAAAGGAGAAAAGAAAAAAAAAAGGGAAATGAATATGTGTATTACTTATACTTATACTACTAATCTCTGTTAGCCCAACAAAAAGAATGGTTTGTGCTTTCATTATTTAATCGTTTTTTCATACATATGTCTGGTAATATGAACAACTACTCTGAAGACAACAATATGTCACATATTAACCATTGGTAATCCCCTAACATTCTAGTTTGAAATTCTGTATCATTGTTTTTATTCTTTTTTCAAAATTAAAAAAAGACAAAGTACAAAATTGAGTTGAAATTTGTATAAACCAAAAAGGAACTCAAGACTCAGAGTTTATGAGCCATCTATGGGAATGGTGCCCCAGCCCTCTTTCCTTATTAGACTTATTCTTATTTTGAAGTGAAGAGAAACATACACACAAAATTAAATTCGTATGTGAAAAGTAATATATATATATATATATATATATATAGCCATTGTAACTATACCAAAAACTTTCTTCATGCCCTTGCATGATAACTTTTCTCCTTAAAGGTAACCATCAATCTGAATTCTAACAGTCATTAGCTTTTCAGGTTTTTGAACTTCAAATAAATGAACATACAGAATAGATTTGGGATAGGACTGATTTCTTTCATACAATATATGTCTGTGGAATTAATCTATGTTTCTATTACCAATTGTTACTTATTTTAATATAGTACAGTAACAAATGAATATGCCACATTCATTTATCCATTCCCTGAATCGCAGACACTTGGAAGATTTTCACATTGGGGTTAATGAAAATAATTCTGCTCTAAGCAAATGTAGCTACATCAAACCTAAAGACTCATGCACCCAAAGAATTGATTAATAGAGTGAAAAGGTAACCTATTAATGTGAGGAAAATATTGCAACCATGAGTTCGACAAGAGGTTAATATCTAGAATTGACAAAAAGGTAGTATCTACCAATGTATCAAAAACAGTAACAAAATAATTTGATTTAAAAATGGGCAACATATACGATAGACAATTCTCCAAAGGAAAATGACCTAAATCACCAATCATAGAGGATCCATCAATCTAAACTATAATGAGATATCACACATCTCAAGATGGCCAGCATAAAAAGAACAGAATAAACAAGTTTGGTAAGGAAATGGAGAAATTGTAATGCTGATACACTGTTGGTGGGAATGTAAAATCATGCAAGCATTATGGAAAACAGGAGAGAAATTGTTCACAATATTAAAAATAGACTTATATGATTGATCAATCTCAATTCTGACATACTAAAAGAATTCAAAACAGTCTCTTGAAAGCATTTGTGCATGCTCACATTGACCACAGTAATAATGCCAGTGAGTGGAAATGAGACAAGTTTCCCGTGACAGACGAATGGGCAAAGAAAATGTGATATGTTTGCATATAATGGAATATTATTCAAAGTCGAAAACCAAAGAAAATCCTGAACTATGCTGCAGTCTGAATGCAACTTAGTGACATTATGCTATGTAAACTAAGCCAGCTACAAAAAGGAAAATACCACGCGGTTCCACGTAGGTAGAGATTCAGATTTTAAAATTTTAAAGATGTATTGTACAACACACTTAGCACTTATGAACTATGCAGTTAAAAATGGTTAAGGTGGTAAATGTATTGTTGTATGATTTTTATCTCAATAAAATACAAAAAGCCATACAACTATGAACATTCATGTACATTTATTTATTTTTTTGTTTTGTTTTGTTTTGTTTTTGCAGCACCAGGGATTGAACTCACGACCTTGCGCTTGCAGGGCAGGTGCTTAGACCGCTGAGCTAGATCCCCAGCCCTGTTTTTGAGACAGGGTCTCACTATGCCATTCAGGCTGGCCTTGAGCTCACTTTGTAGCCCAGGCTGGTCTCAAACTCACAACGATCCACCTGTCTCAGCCTCCCGAGTGCTGGGATTACAGGCATGAGCCACCACGCCTGGCTAATGTGTACATTTATTTTGTTAGACCTACAGACTCTTTTCTGTTGAAGATATACTTAATTGGAAATGAAATTTTAAATTATAGAACGTGTATATTTTAAACTTCAGAAGACACTTTAGCATAATGATTTGATTATTTACTGCACCATCAGAAATAGAAATGTTCCTCATTACTATGAACACTTGCTATTATTAGTATTTTTCAACTTCAACCACTATGTTGTTATGCAGGAATATTGTAGCAAAATTACATTTCTCTGATGAATAATACTTGTCATATTGGCTATTTGATTACCCTCACTTGTGAAAAGCATGGTAAGTTATCTCAAGAATATTTTTTGACCATGTGGCTCATGTTTATATGCTCTTAAGAAATCTTTTTATATTGAATGTGAGATATCTAACCATTATATAAATTACAAAAATATTAATCCACTTAATGTCTTAGATTTTAGTTCCTTTAACTGTGTCTTCTCCTAAATAGAAATCCTTAATTATATATACTGAAATCATTTTACTAATAGTTTCCTTTCTTTGTAGTGCTGCTTATGTCTTATTCTATAATCTTTCATTAAAAATTCATTTTTTTAAGGACAAGTATTGTATAGCATTCACGTTAAAATACACAATCCACCTAGAATTATATTTTGTCCACTATGTTATGTGGTGATTAAAGATTCCTCCCTCTTTTTATATGTACACTTGACCCAGTACTAGTTACTGAGATAAACTACCCTTTCATTATTTTGTAATTACAACATTACCTTAAATCAAGTCATTCTATATATGTGTACTCTAGTATACTATCATTGTGCCAATTTTGCATTTGGCATTACAATAAATATTGATTTTCAAATTTGTTCCACTTTAGGATAATTCTGGCTATCCTTTGCTTTAAAAAGATTTGCATAAATTTAATCATATAAATTTACATAAACATAACTGATAAAACTTTGGTTGGTTTTATGCTGAACTTTTATGTTTTCCATCAAACTACAGTGTAGTGGTGAAGGTGATACACTGAGTTTATTGAAAAAGAGACAGAAACTTAAGGGAATATGTATTGCCAGTCTCATATCTTATTCAAAGGATGAATTCAAATAGTAGGCAGTGTTGAAAAGAGACGTCACCTCAGACCCCTTGGCTCCTTTACTCTGGACAAAATAAATATTCACGCCCATCACCTTGATTTGTTCTCCTCCATCCTTAGTGAACAATAAAACTCAGGCACAGTTCAAAACACACCCTCAGATGGCACCAGACCTAGATTCTGGTCTCAAATCTCTCCTTTTGAGATGTGTAATTTAATACTTCACTGACTCTTGGTGAATTTCGTTTCTCTCGGGAGAAATTTAGCCTGGAAAACTTCATTATTCCCAAGACTATTTCTTTTTATAAGATAATCTACTCTTTTAAGAGAACTTTTGGCTTTATTTCAGCAGTTTTGCATTGTAAAAGTTAATAATTACGGAGTCGCACACCTGCAGATACAGAAACAAACAAGGAACAATATTTCCAGAAAAACAGAGCATAAAAAACTGGATAAATGACAATAGGCAGTTTGAGTGATCACAGGCAAATAAGAGGAGCAAGTCGCTGAAACAGCAAAACACTGAAAGCAAGGACCTGGAGATGTGGTTCAGTGCTAGAGCTCTTGCCTTCATGCACAAGGCCCTGGGTTCAATCCTCAGCACCATAAAAGAAGAAGAAGAAAAAGACACTGAAAACACTAACCATTCTAAAACAGGACAGATGATGGTTAGTACTATACTATCACGATTTACTCATAGCTCTTCACAACTTCTCAATTTGATAATTAGAAATAATACTCACTTCACCACAACTAAATGCATCATATATCCTAAAAATGTGGATTAAAAAGTGGCAATCTCCTACAGGTATACAGAAACACATACTTGAAGGAAACATCAAACACATATTGAAGGAAAAGAAATAAATGACCCAGTGTGTTTTTAAGAAACTATATTTTAATAGATATTAACTAATTCAAGGATATATGCCAAATGGGAATAATGTTATTTATTTATGTGATGTAAAATGAGCTTATATTTTAGTGAGAATCATTTTAACAAATGTCTGAAAACATTGATGTGAACTTTTTTCTTAAATGAAAAGCATATGAGAATACTTATTCACGGCAGTTATTAACTATGTTTGTGACTGTAGTGTTTTTTGTTAAACTATATTAGTTACCATCTTTGAGACTCTAAATGAGGCTTTGATAAAGTGCATAGTAAATATGTTGTAATAATTGTTTGAAGGTTCTGTCAAATAGAATCTTCTATTGCTCACTAAATCATGCATCACCAATGTTATGATTTGCAGTGTGATAAAGTTATGCTATGGTAATTTTTTCGAACACTGCAGCATATGGTGCTAGATGCCAAGGGCATACTAATTAATGAGAAAATTAGCACATAGATATTTATTCACTCTAATTCATCTGAAGTCAAGGCCTACAGCATAACTCAGGAAGAAACTTGAAATGGTAAGGTTAATTACACACAAAACTTAATATTGACCTTTAATAGCAACATACAAACAAACTATGTGTGGTTTTTATAACCAAGAAAATAAAGCATGCTATTTCTGCAATTATTTTATCTTTTCATTTTCTAGTAGGAATTATGCTAAGAGAGAGTATTTTATATGCTTTAAGAAAATGTGTTTATCAAATTTTTTTACACTCCATTTAATATTCTCCAGAATAAGAGCAGGCTTCAGGATGGTGTTGTCTACAGGCTAAATGTGTAATAGTCTATAGTCATTTTTTGCCTCAGACTCCTAAGGGACAAATAGAAATTGTTGAACATTCAAAGTTCTGCCCAACCGAAAGTCGTCTTGCCTATTTAGGTAGTTTCCATATCTAGGCAATTTATGTTACACGGTGATGGCCCTATAATACCAATGATATCACTTTGCATTTTTTAGGCTTTTTTATTTTTATGTTACTTTGTGGCATGTAATTTAAAAGCATGAGTTCTGGAACCCAAGTACACATGGACAAATTCCAGATCTACCACTTGTGAGTTTGTGGTCTTGGGGCATTACCTCATCTCTCCTAGACACGGACATTTTTCATTTGTCATGAAAGCTATTACAGTATCTCCTTCAGAGAACTGTTGGGAGAATTCAATGAAACGTTCTATGCAAAGCAAGTATCAGAATGCTTAGAGTGTAAAAATCATTCAATAAATCTAATAATTCAATTTAATTGTTCTTTCAGGAGCTTGATGAGGTAGTTATCATAGTCATTAGTATTATAGGTGAATAAATTTGAACAGAGGACATGGTACTAAAGGAAACTTGAGCAAATAAGATTTAAGTATATAATTGTTGAAATTCCAAACTATTAAAAATGAAACTGTTGCAAATGTACATTTTTACTTATAAGTCCTATGATTTATAGACCATCTCTTTGCAATAGGGAAAGAATAAAACTTCCCATTTTGAAAACTGAAAATAAAACAACCTGCAAAAAAATGTTTCAATCTATCTATATTAGATTTATAGGAAGATCTTGCCCTAGAGTTTACAGGTATTCTTAAACCCTGTACCACTAGCATCAGTTTCAACTCCCATTTCATATCTTCTTTCCATTCTTTCCAAAACCTTAAACCAATTTCATGGAAATAAAAGATATTTATATAGGAAAGCTGGACTTTCCAACTGTCCTCCTAAAAAAAAAGTTCTTAGGAAATTGGTTGTGGAGACAAATTCAGAAGGATTATTCTGAGAACTGCCCTGCAAATTGAAAGAATAAAGCTTAAGTGACCTACATCGAATGGATATTAAAGTATGTTTAATATACAAATCCAAAAGCATGACCATTAATAGAAATAGAATTATGTCATCCTTGTCAAAAAAATGAAAATCATTAGCAGATTTTATTGACTCCTCAATGACCCTATAAAGAACACTTTGAAACTTAAAAAGCAAATCTAATTTTTAACATCATTACCACTGAGAAAAACTGACTCCTTCTGAATGTATTTCTATTATCTCAAGTACATAGAAATTTTCTTTTCGTATTTTTCTTCTATTTTATTTTTTCCTTTGTGCTTTGTGTAAAAGTTAATACTTTATAAAATAAAATATCTTAAATGCTAAGTAATCCATGACATAACTAGTCTGAATTAATAAAAAAATCTCACATCCATAGTTCAAGAACGTAGTTTTATTACATTCTGGCATAGAAAAATATGTAATTAACTTCAAACAACAAAAACAACGAAGTCTACACTTGCAAAAATCTGTCTGAATCTTCTGTGAAGATAAACATTTAGAAACATCTGGCTTTGATTCTACTGTTCTCAACTAAAAGAAATTAATATGACCTTTACAATACAGCACTAATTCATGTTTAATTTCATTCTCCAAGACTTACTATCTATTTAAGGTAATTACCTTGTGGACTTTCAAAGATGTCTTAGTTTTTCTTTGTGTATTTTTTGGGGGAGGGCTATTGAGACAAGATCTCCCTATGTAGTCCAGGCTGATCTCAAACACCTGGAGATCTTCCTGCCTCAGCCTCCCAGGTACTGGGATAACATATATGGACCACCATGCCCAGCATTTTTTTTTCCCCTGTCTGGAAAGGCTGCACAATGTTCATTGGATTCCAAGAAGACAAATAGTATACTATCCATATAGGAGTAATTTAAATAATTCTCATCACATCCCCCCCTTTCTTAACATTCATTCCATATATAAAAAAACTCTTGGTATCTTCACATCTGTAAATAATAGTCTTCAAAAGGGCAAATGTGAGTATACTCTGAGAACAGACCTAGATAGGCTCATTGCTGATAAGGTAATAACAAAATTAAGGCCTAGAGAACTAGAAGTAATTACTCTAAGGAAAATACAATTGATTTATGATCTGTAGGGGTATATAACTGCAAGGAAGTAAAAGATAAAGGCAAGAAAATAAATCTACCAGTGGCTAGGAGATGGTTCCGAGTAAGATACCTAAAAGACTTATTCTAGAGGTTTTTAAGGGGCGTGGAAGGGAGCTTGGGGCATTGTGTAAGCAATGTAATCTCTATCCTATAGGAGACTATGTACTTTTTAGGGTCCAATGTCTAGGCTTTCCAATGGTCTCCAGGATCAGTGTTCATGCAGAGCCACTGGATCCTTGAGCTAATGGCCAGCCTAATCATGCTTTGAAGACACTCCAGACAATGGAAGACACGTGGCAGAATTTTTCTTTAAGATTCCTCGAAGGTTGTAATTCAGCTTACTACATTTTGGGCTTCTCAACTCTATTACAGGGGATGGGGTTCAGGAGCATTACATAAGACATTCACAAGAAAGGAGAAAGAGAACAAGGCAGGAAGTCTTTACTCTGAGCTGATTTTTGTCATCCAGAGCATGCGTCTCTCCTTGTTCCTTGTTCTATGGAACATCCCATGGATTTCAACTTCCGTAAGGTAGTACCTGTGGTTCTCTTTAGACAAACGTTACTTTCTGGCAAGTTAATCTTTGCAATGATGTATATGTTTAATGTCTGCTGATAAAGAACTAAAGATTGAGGAAAGATGTTACCAAGGTCACCTGATGTGCTGGGTTCTGTAAATCCAAAGAAAGGTTACTCATCACTTAATACCTTAGCCATTTATATGAGACTTTGGGGAGGGCAGAATGCCAGGAAAAAGGAAGGGGACGTAAACATTCCAAAAGGATTAGGAGTGACAACAAATCTCAAAATGCACAGGAGGAAGAAGTAAAATTGACTGTGCTACAGACAACTTCCCAAAGTAGCAGGGCTATTACAGTATTAGGCAGAAATTGCATTCAGCTGTTTGGAAAAACAACCCCCTCCTCTTCTGCCAATATATTCTTTTGTCCTCTAATACAAGAGTAGGCAGTTAAAATCTGGTATGGTAACTGCAGTGTAGATTGGGACCCAGTCTCCTTTCTTAGCACTTGGCTTGTGTCCTTAAAAGTTTACCACACAGTTACAAAATGGTTTTGGAGGTCCAACCATCTCATCCAAGTTCTAGCAGTAGAAAGAATAAAGGGAGCTATCCTAGAGGCTACAACAGAATTTTACCTTCATTTGATGCAAACCCTATTTATGCAACAGAAACTGAGAGTTTTATTTGATCGTTACTGACCACATGAACATTCACAACTGTTCAGGATTTTATCACTGAGAAAGGTAAGAATACATGGTTGGGAGACAACTGGCAGTTTCTTAAATTATAATGTGGCCAAGTGTAACTGAGCTTCATTGTAAACAAGATAGTTATCTAAACAAAGACGTTAGATATTTCATTTACTTTAAAGAAATTTGTAGAACCACCTTCTGGGAGCTCTAAAATTAAGATTTCTTTCACAGATATTAAACTTCTTTAATTAAATCTATTTCCTCAGGCATTTATTACAATATTAAATAACCGTCTTTGACATGCAAAAGAATCTCTATTTGTTAAGATAGTAAACAATATATAAGAAAGAACAGAATGGACTAAATAGCAATGAACAATTTTCTTCTAAAATCAAAGGAAAAAATCTGTTCTGTGTAAAGAATTTTTTCTTGGTACTAGGAATTGAACTCAGCATCTTGCACTTACTAGGTAGACACTTGTGTCTTGCATAAAGGATTTAAAAATTATTTTCCAATTATAATGGACTTGGCACTAGGAAATTATATATAAATTTAATAAATGTAAAATATATATCTTCTCTATTTATATTTCACTTCCTTATATAGGATAAACCATGCAACATTTAAACCTGTGTGTCTGATTTATTCCTTTTAACAAGGTGCATTAATTTACCTTTGGCCACAAAAGGAAAGTTTATTTCTTTTGTGAATTTAAATTTAAAGTTTATTTCATAAATGATTTATTTTAATATTAATTATTTTGTGAGACTTTCCCAAATCAAAAAACAAATCTTGCTTTTCTCTATCCATCTGTTTTCTGTTTATCAAAGTCTGATATTTTAAAGCTTCTCTTGGTTTACTGTGCCCTTTTAGCTCATGCTGAAATCATTTCATATTTATAGGAATTTCATTCTGATAATTATCTTATTTCTCATAATAGTAGACAGAATTTTGTTGTCATCAATTTATGGTGCCTATGTTTTTGGCAAAATATATTTTCCTGCATTAATAATGGAGGACGCTACGCCAGAATAGCTTCCTAATATTCATCATTCTTGGGTACTGATACTACTATTGCAAAAGATTCAAGCATAGGCTGTTGGAAGTGCTTGCCTCTTTTGCTGCCTTCTTTTCTGGAAGACTTTTTCTTTGTTTTTGCTCTTTTTACATGATATTGCAATCTCATCCAACTTTTTGCTGGAAGAGTATCTTTTTTCGTTTGAGAGTTTACTTGTCCAGGCTGAAGTGCAACACTCAGTAATGGTAATTACTCTATATACATTCTTTTTGAAGTCTTGGCTCTCCTTCTTGGTTTATAATGATTTTCTGAAAATGGTCCACTAAATTTCCATATTAATGAGATTTGAGGAAGATTTCCTGTTTAGATTTCTCTGTACTTTCCCATGTTTACTGTTATGTTTCTGATAATAAAAATATAAATTACTGCTCTTAGTGAGGGGCTGGGATATTTATATTTTGGATTCTTGGAAATATTAAATTTTTGGATACCAAATTTGTTAAAGTATTGTAGTGGCCTAGTTATACTTTTTGCTTGGGGAGGAGAGTTAGAGATGTTAAATCTGTATCACTGCTGCCACAGATTACCCAAAATGCTCTTAAATTTTCTTTCTATATATCTGTATATATTTTGATTTTCCAGATCAGTATTTCCATCTTATTTTATAGTCATCTTTGATTTCCTTCCATAGTTTTTCTCTCTTCAACATTTGAGCTTATATTATGGTGTGTTTTAATAATGATATCCATTAATATTAAGAAACTGCAATTAGCATTAGGGTTAATAAAATAAATCTTCACTTTGGTTCCTATTTTTTATATCAAGCATTTTTTCCACAGTGTATACACAATGTATAAAAGCAGAATATCTACAAGGGCAGAACTTTTCTCCATTAAAGACAAAGAATTTGATATTATAGAGAATTGATATTTTTGCTTAAAATCCAAGAATACCTCAAATTTAACTATCAAAGATACACCAGTTGTCCTGTGGTACACAGTCTCTGTTATTGCTTTTATGAAGCAATTGAGATGCAAGCTAATTTCTCATTATAGCAAACAAATAATTTAACCAAAATTATCCATTCATTTTAAAATGCAGTATCTTTATATTTCATTTTCTATAAAAACCAGATTTGAAAGAAGCAGCCACAAAACATTAAATATTACATCATACTTTTAAAAATAGTATGCTTCTTAGTGGTAATCTCCTAACATTTCAAAATACAATGTTGTGTACATAGTTTCAAAATCCAGGTTAGTGGTGAACAAATTCTTAGATTTAAAAGCATGGAAAACCCTACTAAACATGGTTCACAAGCAAAGTAACATTTTGAGATTTGAGATTCTTGAAGGTGTTTTCTTGATTTATAGGATCATTATGAATGAGAGTCACGAACAACACTTGCTTTTATAGACATCTTTGCAGAAAAGGTTAAAGCCTGAATAAAGCAGTTCAAAATGTCCTCAGTCTGAAGAAAGGAAAATGTGTATCACACACTGATATCTTTGTAATCTCTCTTAAAAGTTTTTTCCATCTTCATCATTTATGGTTTGTCTCTACTAAAAGCTAGCCTTTTCTTCTTCACTATTCACTCTTAACCAGCAGTAGAATTTTACCAAGAACTGAGGATTAACATCTAATCAGATGGACAAGGGTGATGATAATGAGTTTTATTTGCGTTATTAAGGCAAATAATTGGTAAATTTATTACACTTAATTATCAAACTGTAAGCCAGTTTTTCTTTAGTATCTTAGCTTTTGTTCATTTAAATCAGAGAAAGAAAACATCTGAGAGATTATTAATTTCATAATGTCTTGGTGTTTTTATTTCTGATTTCCTATCTACATCCTCAAAATAAAATGAGAATATTGCATAGGATGCAGTCCCTGAAATTTTCATGAAAGATGTAAAGACAGAGATCTCAACAATTCCATTAAATATTGCTGTGAAATCACTATCATCTTTAAAGAATAAGTGGTCTGCATTCATAAACTAAAAGTTAGAACTTACAGATAAATAACATGTTTTCATTCATAAAACATTCTTCAAAACACTGCCCGTTTATTACTGCCTCAAACACGCTTGTAAGATAATGGAAAGAACTATTATTCATAAAAACAGGTATAAAACCTGGGAATGTGCTTATTTTGTGGTCATTAGGAATAACTGGCTTTGGGAAAATGTAAGCTCAGTTTATTCTTTCCATCATGTTGCTAACTGATGCAAGTGTCACTTTAATCTGCATACACTGAAGAACAAAAGTACTGTATCTCTGGCCTTCAAGTCTCTGCAGAGGTCTTTAACCTCCTTGCAATCTAAATGAAATAAAGTGCCATTGTATCTTTCTAATAATATCTATAATTCTCTTATGATTTCTGATTGCATCAAGATGGATAAAAAGTAAGATAACTGATGACTTCTGGAAAGATGGCGGAACAGTAAGCAGAGGAGTAAACAGTCTCTCTGAGAGAAACAGTTTAGATGCTGGAATACAACATCATGGAGAGGACAAGAAGGAAGGAAGTGGGTCCCTTGGACCCAGGAAGAATCTAAAATATGAATTGAAGCCCACAGAGAATAAAAAGAAAAACTTAAATGAAGAAGAAGGTGGTAGCTGGTGGCACCTTAGCCTGGAGCTGGACTTACCCTGCGAGAAGAGCTGTTGAGTCCGGGGATGCATGGTCAAGGTCATGGTGGTGATCCCAGAGATCTCTAAATAAGAGGCACACTGGTGGAAAAATGGCAGACATGCAGATCTGCACTGGCTGGTGGTGAGTGCAGGGGACTCGATCCTCCCACAGGAGAAAGTGATTGGCCAGGAGCCATTTTGGAGTCAGGCAGGATAAACCCAGGGCCAGGACTGCTGCTGACTTCTTCCAGCAGCAACATATTGGGGGCAGACCAGAGGAAGTTGCTTGGACCAAGTTCCGCACCTGTGCGCTACCAGACAACATCACGTAGGTTCCAAACCAGCTTAGATCCACAAGCCCTGGCCAGTTCTGCTCCCAAGCAAACTCCAAGGGACCCAGTAAGCCGGTACCCAGCTCACTGAACAAGCACAGGCACCCACCATTGGATACAAATACCCAGCACTGGCTAGAAAAATCAAACGGTCTCGCTTCAGAGAAATTGTAGCCAATGCTGGAAGTACCTAAAAACCAACTACCATATGTATGGAAGAAATCAGGAATATGTCAACACAGAGAAGGAAAAGGCAATCTCTGGCATAGAACCCAAGCAGCACAAGTCCAGGAGAGGTAAACATGGAAGAGATCAGGAGTCACACACCTGAAATGTCTGAAGTGATGTTAACTGAAGTGAAGAAACAACCTCATGAAGCTATAAGAGAAAGTAGAACAGAAATTCTATCCTAGGAAAAAGAAGAAATGAAAAGCATAATAAAAGAATTACTAAGCTTCTCTAAAGAAGACACAGATAAAAAATAGAGGAGCATAGGAAAATGAGGGAAACCATGAATGAATAATATAAGACAGATTTCAAATGCATGAAAAAGATTCAAAGAGATATCCAGGATACAAAAACTCCATTGAAAGCTGGCAAAACCACTTGAAAGAAACTGAAGACAGACTTTCAAACCTTGAAGACAGGTTTGCAGCTTGTGATCGTGAAAGGAAAGAACTCTTAAAAATAACAAGGTCTCAGGAAGTAACAATTCAAAGACTGCAAGACAATTCAAAGAAACATAACTTAAGAATTAAAAATGTGAGTGAAAAAGCAGGGGTCAAAACAAATGACATCAGGACCCTATCTACAGAAATAATTTCAGAGAACTTCCCAAGAATGGAAAAAGGAAGTTACATTCAAGTAAGTGAGGCATATGGAACTCCAGCTAGCCACAACCAAAACAAATCTAAACACAGACATATAATCAAGATCCCAGAAATTCAACTCAAAAACAGAATATTGAAAGCTGTTAGAGAAAAGAAACAGATCACCTATAAAGGAAAACCCATCAGAATCACGGCAGACTTCTCCACACAAACCATCATATCAAGAAGAGGCTGGAGTGAAGTATTGCAAGTCCTGAAAGAAAACAACTTCCAACTCAGACTGATGTACTCTGCAAAACTTTCTTTCAAAATCAATGGAGAAACAAGACACTTCCTTGAGAAAGAACAACTCAAGGAATTCATGACCACCAAACCAGCCCTACAAGAATACTAAAGGACATTCTAGAGATAAAAAGGACCATGGTCTCAGGAACAACAACAGAGGGGGACCATCAATTGAGGGCAGTCGATTGAATGGAGAGGAAAAATAGGGAGCCAATGGCAGGAAAATAGCATGGCAGAGAGAACACAGTGCAAGAGGGCCATAACTATTAATGTAGATGGCCTCAATGCACCAACAGAAAGAAACATAGGCAGAGTGGATCAGGAGACAGGATCCATCAATATTCTTTATACAAGAAACACATTTAACTAGAAAAAAAATTCATAGACTGAAAGTCAAAGGAGAGAGAACAATGCCCTATGTGACAGGGAGCCAGAAAATAGTAGGGGTAATTTGCCCATCAACTGCAGAATGGATAAGAAAGACATGGCATTTTATGTGATGGAAACCAACTCAGCTATAACGGAAGATAACCTCAAGGCTCTTAGGAAGATAGAGGCAACTTGAGATCATGCTCATGGTTGAAATGGTTCAGAATCACATGGGTTAATTTTGTGTTGTCTCCCTAGTATTACAAACTAAAGGAGTTAATAGGATCCAAAATGCACAGTACATATTGAAAAAATCCAAGGGGAGGAATTATCTAAAAAGAGAAGGAAGTGACCGCTGTTAATCTATTTTCATGATTTGAAACTCATTTTGTCTTTATTGTTCTGATTAGTTTTGTTTTATTTGATTTGTTTGATTTTATTATACTTGATGGCATGGACAGCTATTTAAAAGATAATAAAATATATAATTGCAGCCATCGAGGATGTTCAATTATCTTGTTTTAAAACCCTGTATTGCTTTCATTGCTTTGTTGTGATTGATTTTACTATATTCTGTGTTGTTTGATTGTATTATGTCTCAAGGTATAGGCAACTATTCTGAAGATAACAAGAAGCATTGTGATAGCCACTGCTGTTTTACTAGTATCTTGAAGTTCTGTATTGCTTACATTGTTTTGCTTTGTTTGTTTTGTTATGTTTTTATTTTTTTACTGGTTTTATTTTGTTCCATTTTGTTTGATTTTACTTATCCCTGATGGTATGGGCAGTTATACTGCAGATAACAAGAGGCATTATGGTAGCCATTATTAATTGCTTTTTACCCTGTTTGGAAGTCATGTACCATGTTCATTGTTTTGTTGTGATTGACTCTACTGTTTTATTTTGTTTGGTTGTATGCTTTTCAAAATAAAAATTAAAAAATAAAATAATATAAAAAAGTAAGATGATTCATTCTGTTATTCTCATCCTCAACATTTTATGGGTCCTATGAATTGGATCACATTTTGCAGCTGAATGTTCTGACAAAAGAAGGGTAGAAATAGAGTAAATTGCCTAATCAAAGGAACAGAGATTTGCAGGCTCAACACTAAAGTTTTAATGACAGGGTTTTACTAAGGTCAGTCTTGTAATTATAGGCTGCTTTACTAATACATTATCCAACTTACCTTTAATTCTGAATAAGTGAAACTGAGAATCATGTTCTCAAGAATTCTATTGTTAACTTCCTTTTTATTTTTTCAAGTTAGGAGACATGCCTGTACTGTTCTGACCAGAAATCCCTAAGTTAAAAGATGAGTGCCAACCTAATTATATATTCCAGGGGCATAAGCCATGAGCTTTTCAAAAAATTACCACTCCTATCTTATTTATCTGCCAAAGCTACACTAATGTCAGGGACACATAAATGAAAGTAACAGAATCCTTATCTTATCTGTTCTTTTGCTTGTTACTTTGAATGCATGGAATTTAGAAAAGGGTAAACACTGGGAAAATATTTGGGAGAAGAGTTTATGTGATATGGAAATTAGGATGGTCGTTTTAATCTAGTCATAAAGTGAAAAATACAATGATATTCTTTCATTTTGCAAATGCTTTACTTTAGAAACCAAACAACATCCAACATCGTGGCCTGCACTGTGGTCAACTGATCATCTCTAAAAACAATATGATAAGCCATGGGGTAGAGATCAAGGAGATCAATCAATTTCATGAATAGAAATTTGATTAAAAGATAAATTTTAAATTAGTAAAGACAGAGTGAGTGTACACTCTGCACTTTTCATGGAGGGCAGCCCAGCTGGAAGACAGTGACTCTGCACTTTGTGCCCCTCCATTCCATGCTGGATGGTGGTCCCATGGAAAGACATTGGGTCTGTGGTCTGTGTACCTCCATTCCATCTCGGAGGGTGGACCCTCTTGAAGTCAGCGAGTTTGTGATCTGGGCCTGACGCATTGTATCCTATAGGGCAGATCAGTTGTAAGAATGTAAGACTGAAGGGAACCTCATGACCCAGCACAACAGCCCAGTGCATAGATGCACACAGATGCCAAGATCAGGTCCATAACCAACACATCTCTGGGATGCAACACAGACATTAGCATAAAGCTGTAAACACCAGAAGAAGAAACTAAACCTAGACACCCCTACAAGTCCATCAGTTGCCATCAGGGACCAGTAGCCAGTTCTGGTGAGGAGAACCAGCCAGCCAAGCTAGCATGCACCTGCCACCATCACGGGAGCCTCAGAGTAGGTACGCATCTCTGGAGAAGCCAGCCCTGCACTCCAATGCCACCCCGGGAACCTAGGATAAGAGAAACTCAGGTGCTTGACCCATTCCCCTACACTGTGGGTGGACAACCAACACAGGAAGTGCCTGGGACCCTACAACACACTTGTCTAGAAGAACTCAGGATAATGTCAACACTAAGAAGCAAAAGACAGTCTCTGGCCTCCAACCCATGCAGAGCAAGTCCAGGAGACATAAGTATGGAAGAGAATGGAAGTTGCACACCTGAAATTTCTGAAGTGGTGGCAAGTGAAGTAAATAAACAATTTCATGAGGCTATAAAAGAAATTAGAAATGCTATCTCAGGTAAAAGAAGAAATGAAAAACATAGTAAAAGAATTACAGAGCATATCTTTTTAAGATATGGATAAAAAAATAGAGGGGTATAGGAAAATGAGGGAAACCTTGAATGAGCAATATAAGAGAGATATAAAATGCGTGAAACAGATTCAAAGAGATATCCAGGAAATTAAAAACTCCATCAAAAGCTACAAAATCATTTGAAAGAAACTAAAGATAAACTTTCAGACCTTAAAGATGGGATTCCAGCTAACAACTGTGAAAGGGAAGATCTCTTAAAAATAACAAGAAACCAGGAAATAACAATTCAATGGCTACAAGACAAGGCAAAGAAAAATAATTTAAGAGTGATAGGTGTCAGTAAAAAAGCAGGGATCAACACAAATGAAACAATAAGACTATTTACAGAAGTAATAGAGGAAAACTTCCCAAGCATTGGAAAAAGACCTGCTATACATATAAGTGAGGCATATAGAACTCCAACTAGCCATTATCAAAACACATCTACACCCAGTCATATAATAATCAAGATCCCAGAAATTCAGCAGAAAAACAGAATATAAAAGACTGTTAGAGAAAAGAAACAGATCATCTATAAAGGAAAACCCATCTGAATTATGACAGACTTAAGCCATCAAGACATGACACATACAAGCCATCAAGTCAAGAAGAGCTTGGAGTGAAGTATTTCAAGTCCTGAAAGAAAACAACTCCCAGGCCTGACTTATGTACCCTGCAAAACTATCTTTCAAAATTAATTGAGAAATAAGATATTTCCATGACAAAGAACAACTGAAGGAATTCATGACCACTAAACCAACTCTACAAAGAATACTAAAGGGCTTTCTAGAGAGAAATAAAAGTGACCATGGTTCCAGGAACAGAAGCAGATGGGGATTGCTATACAAGGCAAGCAGCTGAATGGAGGGGAAAAGTAGGGAACCAATGGCAGGAAAATAGCAAGGCAAAGATGAGCCAGTACTTGTTGGCTATAACCAGTAATGTAGATGGCCTCAATTCACCACTAAAAAGAAGCACAGGCAGAGTGGACTTGGAAACAGGATCTAGCAATATGCTTTATACAAGAAACACATTTAACTAGAAAGGAAATTCATAGACTGAAAGCCAAAGGAGAGAAAACAATGTCCCATGTGACAGGGATAAGGAAAAGACAGGGGTGGCTTCCCATCAACTGCAGAATGGATAAGAAAGATATGGCATTGTTATACAATGGAAAGCCATTCAGGTATAAAGAAAGATAACTGCAAGTCTCTTGTAGGTAAATGGATGCAACTTGAGATCACACTCATGGGTGAAATGGTTCAGAGAAACACAAGTGAATATTGTGTTGTCTCCCTAGTATAAGAGACCGAGGGAGTTAGTGAGAGTTAGCGGGATGTACAATGGATATTGTGAAAATGAAAGGTGGAGAGGCATCTGAAAAGGGAAGGTGTAACCATTGTTAATTTCCTATTATCTTGTTTTGAAGCCATGTATTGTTTTCATTGTTCTGTTTTATTTGGTTTTATTCTGTTTTGTTTTGTTTGATTTTATTATGTTGGATGGTATGGGCAGCTATTTCAAAGATAACAAAATATATTATGGTAGCTATTGTTGATTTCCTATTATCTAGTTTTGAAGCCCTATATTGCTTTCATTGTTTTGTTTTGATTGGTTTTATTCTGTTCTGTTTTGTTTTATTTTATCATATCTGATGGGATAGGCAGCTGCTTTGAAGATAACAAGAGGCATTATGGCAGCCATTGTTGATTTCCTATTGTCTTGTTGAAGTCCTGTGTCATCTTCACTATTTTGATTGACTCTATTCTGTTTTGTTTGGTCTTATTCTCTTCAAAACAAAAATAAAATAAATTAGTAAAGACAAAGTTTTGCATTTGTACTTTTCTTCTGTTATATTTTCTTTCCCATCCTTGAATACATTTAAATTGCAATTAAAATGCAACTAAAAGGGATTTCATTGGGTAGCTCCTACACCGGCAAATTTGTGGCCTAGTGTTATATGTAGAGTATGTCCACAGTGGATTATGCCATGGGATTTTCTATTCAGTATATCTACATTGGTTCTTAAGACCCCACTGAGCATTTTCATCAGTCCTTCCCATTTCAGGTTGTGCCCTGATAGTACCATTCACCAAGGCCTCACAACATAATGACCATGAAGTTAATCATAAGGACAACCTGTGTTCCTTCCATTACAATGTAAACAATATCCTCACATAGTCAGAGACCACCACAAGAAGAAATGACAAACTCTCAGGCCTTTAACCTGTTACTCATTAAAAACATGATTTGTGTTTTTTTCTGAGGCAGTCAGGGACTTAAGCACTCTTTTTGCTGAAATGCATCCCATCCCTCACTCAAGCCTACAAAAGTCCAATAGGTAACTAAATACCAAAGAAAATCTTGATTTTCATGTTGTATCTGTACACTTTATTATCTGAAATCTAGGGATTAAATCATTTCTCAATCCTACATTTACACATATTAACCATTTAGGGAATGCCTGTCTAAAAGTAGGCAAAATATTTTAATTAGCCCTAAATTTACATAACTTATCTCATTCTGCCATGAAGAATGAGGATGCCAAGATAAGAACTATACAGGGACATTGAACTATCAATGAACTCCAAAACATTTGTAGTCATTGCTCTAAATCTACAGTCACCTTGGATTCCAACAAAGCCTCCACAAAATTAAGATAGTCTGAAGCAAAATAATCATCTCATTACCAAAAAATTGTCCTTTAAGCAATAGAGTCTTCTTGCACTAGCTTGCAAAGACAGAACTGATATAATGAGCAATGAAACTCTGACCCATTCCACCAAACTCATAACAGCTGGTCTCATTTCTTTGCTGACCATCCTATCCTTTTCATCAGAGCTGTTCTTCTCTAGTTCTGCCTAATAAATTTGCCTATTCTTCTCACTGATGCATCCTAAAATTACTATTCTACAGCAATGGTTCAAAAACCTACTCTACAGGGTAAGTTGAGGTCCTGTTCTGTCTGGAAGAATCCTACTAGTAACAGTTTCTCAGATTCTCCCCAAAAGTGATGACAGACTGCTCTGAGAACCAATTGTGTTTTAATATACTACAGAGAAAAGACTATGGCTGACATCTTTTTTGTCTCAGGTATTACTTCTTTTCTTAGGTATTGAGTGTTTAATCGAAATTCTCCACAGCCCTGGAAATACATATTGCCTGGTGAAGAAAGAACTAGACCATATTTAATGTCTTAATTTCAAATCCTACTTCTAAAACCTAGTATGTCTAAAACCGATCTTGCAACCAGGTTTCATATGATGTTTGCCCTTGAACTTTTCTGTTATAACAGTTGTTTCTCCATTTTGCAAAAAATAGCAAATAATAAAAGAGGGAGAACAAAAGAAAACAAACAAAGAAAGGGCTAAAAGAGAAGAAAAAGAAGGAAAAAGGAAAATGGTCTTTATCCAAATAACATAATCCATGAAAGTCTCTAGTGTCACCTCCTTTATTTCATGATTTAATCATGATTTATTATTTATTTCAATAATAAAACTTTTTATTTTCAAAACCTCCTGAATCACCTGACATCTCACAAGTTGTTAGAAACAGAAGGAAAAAGGGAAAAGGAGAAAATTATCTTTTTACTAATAGTCAAAGTCGTTCCATAAGTAGTACCTTTTAATTTCCTTTGGTGGACACAGGATGCAATGCCTCAGAAAAGTTAAATTATTGAATTTTTTGATTAACCCAGAGTTGTAATCTCAACAGTTCTAGACAAACTAGTCTTCAATTTTTCAATTCCACAATTTTTTCTAAAATTGATCTGAAAATCCTGACCAAAATTTAAAACAAAAGAGGTATTGGTAAGAAATACTGAGATTCCATCTTACTCCAGGTGGAATGACTATCATTGAAAAAATCAAATGATAATCAATACTGAAGAGGCTGGGGAGAAAAAGTAACCACATTGTTGGTGGTAATGAAAATGGGTACAACCAATATGAATGTCAACATGGAGACTCCTCAGAAAACTGAAACGAGAAATTCTATTGACCCAGCTATTCTTCTTTTAGGTATCTTCTCCAAAGAGTTAAAGACATCATACTACAGTGATACATGCATACCCATGTTTATAATAGCACAATTCATAATAGCTAAATTTTGGAAGCAGCCTGTATATCCATCAACAGAAGAATGGTTAAAGAAAATGTGGTGTTTATACACAGTGGAGTGTTACTCTACCATAAAGAAGGATAAACTTGAGTCATTTGTAGGAAAATGGATGTACTTTGAGACCATGATGTTAAGTGAAATAAATGAGACACACAGGCTTAAATATTGTGTTTGTGTGTGTGTGTGTGTGTGTGTGTTTTACACGAGAGACCCAAAATATAAAGACGAAATAATACTTAGTAAGAAGTGAGGAGGCAGATCTTTCTCAAATGGGGAAGGAATCAAGAGATGGAGGGTGAGGGGAAAGAAAGTAGATTGAAAAAAGAATTGAGTTTTGTTTTTTTACATGAATCAACTCCTCTTGAGGAACATAATCATTATGTAGTGCAAACATATACTAAAAAAAAAACTGAAAAAAGTATAATTGCTAATACACATCCAGTAGAGAAATATAAAAAGAAAATAAGTGCTAAACCCTGATCTATAATTCATCTAAAGTATAACATACTTGAGACATTAGTTTGATAGTAAGGACTGGCTCTTTTTTTGTTATGATTTTTGGTAGATATTTTCCATAAATTAAATAAACTAAATTGATAACTTCAAGATTTTGATAAGATCATTGTAGAAAATTAAAATAATTTTAGAATATATTTTATTTTCTAAATATGTTGATACTAACAATAATTGAATTTTTCCAATCTTTTCTGAGTCTATCAGATTACACAAGTTGTTCTATGTTAAAAAGAAAAATATAAGTGGGCATTTTGGCTCACACCTGTAATTCCAGCTTTTTAAGAGGGTGACATAGGAGAACAGCAACTTGAAGCCAGCCTGGGCAACTTAGCTAGTTCCTGTCTAAAAATGAAAAATAAAAAAGGTTGGGGATGTCACTTACAGGTAGAATGCGCATGGGTTCAATCTTTCACACCAAGAAAAATTAACTTTTAGTGATGGTATTAAAGATTTTTGTTGAATAAAAGACATAAAAAAGACACAGTATAAAATGTCTAAGGATTAATGAATAACTAAGGATTAATGAATGGCTATGTATATAAAATTTCTGTTGTACTTATATTCTACACTTACTTCTAGAAATTAAGGAAGAAGATATTTTTACTTCTAGGGTATCATTAGTAAATTAAATAGTATTCCATTCTGCTCTCATCAGAGAAGAAATAATTGAAACATCAGGTGATATAACATCAAAAATACAAACAAAATACAATGATCTCTATATTGAAATATAGGAGCTTAAGAAATGCATGGGACCAAGGATATAGCTCAGTGGCACAGTGTCCACCAGGCAAGCACAAGTCCTGAATTTGATTCCCAGTAGCAAAAAAAGAAAGAAAGAGAGAAAGAGAGAAAGAAAGAAAAGAAAAGAAAAGAACAAAGAAAGAAAGAAATGTGTGATAGGACCATAATGAAATTCCTAATTTATGTAGAAAATATTTCTCAAAGTTAATGTCTATTGAAAAACTTGAAACAATTTATTTTAATATTATTTTATGATATCAAGAAAATAATATTGAGGTATATGTGAAACATATAGTCCATTTTATTAATAGATACATTTTAATAAACATTTACTCATGATTAGTTGAAAAATAGCCATGTATTTTTTTTATATTTCTGTTACCTTGATCAATTTTGCAATAATTAAACTTATAACTGTAACTCAAAACATGAGGAAAATAAAATGTCATATTTATAGAAAGTACAAATAACTCTTTAATCTATGAACACAATTTTCTAACAGAAATGTATGAAGTAATTTTACTGATTGGGTAATCAATAAGAGAGATATTATAGTTCTCTAGATAAAGCAAAGCAAATGTAAATAAAATTAAAGAATAAAAGAGTATAAAATGTGTAAAGATTAATGAATAACTTGTTAATATAATTTTTCAATGACTATGTATATAAAAATTCTGTTGTCTTTCCAATCTACCGAAATCTATAATATAATGATTTTATGCAGTATTTTAAAGTTGCAGTTAAAAATTACTAAAGTCACATTCTTTACTTCTTTGCAAGCATACACTAAAATATTTGGTACTTATTTATAAATAGGTATTGGAACCAGACTAACTCAAAATATTCATTGAGTACATAGGAAAAAATGTATAAAACTCTGTTCTAAGTAATATGTATTTTCCAAAAGGTCTGATGTTCCTAAAGAGTTAATTCCCTTAGTTAGTCTACTTTATTTAACTCTATTACCTATCAAAATGCTTGGTGAATATTTTATGCTCACAGATACCTTCCAAGAGAACAAACAATATTATAAATATGAGTTACTTTTAGGCAAAACTAGAAATTCAACAAATTGCTAGTTGAAGCTGGGTCTTTGTACCATTTTAACTTCACTGTTTTGCTGATAATTAGTTTCTAATATATGGTCAGAAAATATATACATAGTTTTAATTGAGCATAGAACAGTGTGTTCTAATACTAGGAATGCTAGCATTTTGACAGTGGAATAGTGAATTTTAATTTCATTTCAATTCATTAAACACTTTTTAAACTTTCACTATATATCATTTCATTTTGTTGGGGGCAGGTGATATTATAGTGGATGTGATAGTCATGACCCTTCTTTCATGAGAATAACACTTTTTAGAGAGAAAAGAAATTAAACCCTGATGACAAGCTGATGACAGTCACCATGGGAAACTAAGCATGGAAACATGGAAGCATGCTGTAGAAGCTTGTTAAGAAGTATAAGCTGCTTTCTGAGATCAGGTTTGACCTTCTCATTTGAGAAATATTAGTGGTGAGACACTCACATATGTATGTAAACACATTGTTAAATAATTAAAATAACATACAAGAGATGATCAAAATACATACAGTGCTTACATTTAAGAAAATTATTATAATACGAGACATTGACATTCATTTCCTCCAAGATACTTGCATCACTTGGAACATATCCCTTGTTCTTGCCACTTCGTGAAGCAGCTCTGAAAGTCTACTTTCACGAGTGTCTTTATGAGGTGTGATCCAAAACAGACTGAATGCTGCTTCTGAGGACAATCCAGTGGAAAGGCAGTCTAGGAAAAACATTTTGGTGTGTCCTCACCCAGCTTATCCTCTTAGTCTATCCTCTGGCTCTTTCTTAAGGTTAAAATGACCATTAAAGATAAATGTTTTGAATCAATCCAGGATATTCAGGCCACCATAACAACACAACTAAAGACACATTCATGGAAAAGTACATCCACAACTGTTTAAAATGGCACCAATAATGGAATAAGTGTGGTGGAAGTGAGGATAATTATTTTGAAAGGAATTAATGGTAATATATCTTTTACTGTAATAAACTCAAAAATTTCAAATATTCACTGTGTTTTTATCATGCCTCACTTAAAAATATACATATGAATAAGAGTACTGTCCAAAACTCAATTTATGATGTGCCAATCCTTGTACTAGAACTTTCCAGAATTAAAAAAATGAAATGTATTTTAAGCTATCTTGTGAAATAAATTGCAGTAAAATTTGAGGGAAATTTAGAGTTTATAACTAATCATAATCCCAAAAGGCAATTCCAAACATCCTAATCTAAAATATTAGAATCTTACAAGATCAAAATCTCTATGTCTAAAAGCACAAAAATCATAATCCCAAAGGTTGAAATCTTTAAAACTCAGAAAATTACTAGTTTCCATAAGGGGGAAAAAAAATAAATCTATATAAGAGACACGGATTGTCCTCAAGATACAGCAATAAATCTTTTAATGAATTAAAGTTGAATTTTCCAGAAGAAGTCATTGATATTTCTGACTGGTATAAATATAATGATGTGCACAGTAATAGGATAAAATGATGTTTATATAGTGGTGTTATGCCTGGATTGGTGGTGCATGCCTGTAATCCCAGCACTCGGAAGGCTGAGGCAGGATGTCCACATAAAGATCAAGGCCAGGCTGGGCTACCTAGTGAATTCAAGCCCAGCATGAACTACATAATGAGACCCTGTCTCTAATTAAATAAATAAATAAATAAATAAATAAATAAATAAATAAAATTGTTGTTCCAATGCCAGTATTTTTTCTCCTAAATTTGTGGTACGTGAGTGTACGCAGAATGGATTTCTTCATACTCAAAATAATACAGAAGCATGGCACAGATGATAGGGAAATTCAGCAGAAAATGCTCACATCAGTGCACGCTGAGTCACAGGAGAATTTTAAATAGAAAAAACTGTGTAGAAAATAAATATGAACATGCTTTTCAAGGAAATTTTTGCAATAAAAAGTTTACAGAAAACCTATTTGGCATGATGTAAGTCTTCAAAATACAATAAATGATCTTAATGATCATGAAGCTGGCTAGGTCTTATGAACCACCTCCAAGCACTTTCACTTTGGCATGTGTTGAATTTTCTTTTTCAGGAACGTTCCTTCCTTCTTTCCTTTCTTCTCTTCCTTTCTCTTGTTTTCTTTTGCCATGTTTCCTCCTCTCCTCTCCTCTCCTCTACTCTCCCCTCCCTTCCCCTTTCCTCTCCTCTCTTCTTTTCTCTTCTCTCTGTCTCTTTCTCTCTCTCTCTACCCCATCTCTTTTTCTTCCTTGTTTCTTCCCTCATTTTTTTAAATCACCAGCATTCGTTTTATAAATTTGCCATGCTACAGAAAGGATAGATGTACATGTATAGGCTTATACATATCTAGAACTACTCCAAAAGAGTTTACAAGAACTGATTTTATTATGTGTGATGGTATGAAGAGCCACTTTGAAGAAAACGAGACATTTTGGTAGCCATTGCTGATTTCTTATCATCATGTTTTGAAGTCCAATAATACTTTTATTCTTTGATTTGATTGGTTTTAGTCTGTTTTCTATTATTTGATTCAAACATGTGAGAAGGTATGGACAGCTATTTTGAAGAAAACAAGAGACAATATGGTAGCCATTGTTGATTTCCTATTGTCTGGTTTTGAAGACCTGTAATGCTTTCATTCTTTTGTTCTGATTGGTTTTATACTATTTTGTTTTGTTTGAGTTTTTTGTGTGTGAAGGTATGGACAACTATTTCAAAGAAAACAAGAGACAGTATGGTAGCCACTGTTGATTTCCTGTTGTCTCATTTTGAAGTCCTGTATTGCTTGCATTGTTCTGGTCTGATCTGATTTCTTCTGTTTTGTTTTGTCTTATTCTCTTTAAAATAAAAAATATTAAAAAATAATAAATTTGCCATGCTATATATTTCA
>RJWT010001433.1:0-48404 GCA_004365215.1 Cuniculus paca
CTCCCTCTGTCCTCTGCAACCACAACAAAACATTCAAAATGCAAATCTATGATGGGTCCCACCCCTACCTAAAACCCTTCAGCAGACTGCCCATGTTTCAGGATGAGGTTCGACCCCATTAAGGTTTGACTGCCCTTCGCCAGCTGGTGTCCAGGACTCTAGTCACAGTCAGGCTCAACTCCCTGCCCCCTGTGCCTCTTCTCACTCTCTGCTCCTGACGTGCTTTATGTCTTTACTTCCTCCGAAAGGCTGCTTTTCATCTGTCATTTGGATAGCCTGGAATATTCTCCTGCTAAATGTACGTAGCAAATTCCTACAAATTCATCTTTCTGAGCCTTGAAGAAAATAGCTTCTCAGCCAGGCGTGGTGGCTCACGCCTGTAATCCCAGCACTCGGGAGGCTGAGACAGGAGGATCGTTGTGAGTTCGAGACCAGCCTGGGCTACAAAGTGAGCTCAAGGCCAGCCTGAACAGCATAGTGAGACCCTGTCTCAAAAAGACAAAGGCTGGGGATTTAGCTCAAAGGCCTAAGCACCTGCCTGGCAAATGCAAGGTCATGAGCTCAATCCCCGGTGCCATAAAAAAAAAAAAAAAAGAAAGAAAATAGCTTCTCCCAGAATGCCTTTCCCAATCACAAAATTAACCTCACCCATTTGGTACTTCCACTATCTCTCTCTCTCTCTCTCGGTCTCTTTCATTTTGTCTTTTTGAGACAGGGTCTCACTAGGCAGTTAGTTCAGGCTGGCCTTGAGTTCACTTTGTAGCCCAGGCTGGTCTTGAACTTACAACAATCTTTCCTGCCTCAGCCTCCTGAGTGCTGGGATTACAGGTGTGCACCACCACACTTGGCATTTATTTATTTATTTAGGTACTAGGAATCGACCTTGTGCTTGCCAGGCGTGCGCTGTGCTGCTGAGCTAGCATTACATTTCTTATCCTAGCTTTATCATGCAGTATTGCAATAGGGTTTTGTGTTTTATTACCTTTCAATTATCTGTGCACTTGTGATGGCAGGATTCTGTTTCCAGTCTCTGTTCTCAGCATTTAATACACTGTAATGATGCTCTACAGTAGGCACTCAACAAATATCCTGTGAATAAGTCAAACCTATACAATTAATAACAGGATCGTCTCTCAAGGTTAATATAGACCTATGCTTATTAAATTAGGGTTCACATACCTGGCAGAGTGTGGTGCAGGCTGGTGTGTCAAAGTAGTCTCTTCGTTTTATTTTTTTAAGTTACAGGGATCAAACCTAGAGCTTTCGCATTGAGCCACACCCCATCCATTTTTAAAAATTTTTTGTTTTTAAAATAAGATCTCTAAATCACTAAGTTTCCCAGGTTGAACTGGTCCTCCTGCCTCAGCCTCCTGAGTGCTAAGATTCTATGTATGTGCCACTATGCCTGGCTTGAAGGTGTCCCCAAAGCCACAGAATAAAGTTTCCCTAGAGCATTAATTTTATTTATTTATTAGATTTAAAAAAATACTTTTTAAAAATGTGTAATTTCATCCGCGCGTGGTGGCTCACGCCTGTAATCCCAGCACTCGGGAGGCTGAGACAGGCGGATCGTTGTGAGTTCGAGACCAGCCTGGGCTACAAAGTGAGATCAAGGCCAGCCTGAACGGCATAGTGAGACCCTGTCTCAAAACCAGGGCTGGGGATCTAGCTCAGTGGTCTAAGCGCCTGCCTGGCAAGTGCAAGGTCGTGAGTTCAATCCCCGGTGCTGCAAAAAAAAAAAAAAAAAAATGTAATTTCTTCTTTGTTTGTTTTTGTTTTTTGAGACAGGGTCTCACTATATAGTTCAGGCATTCACTGTATACCCCAGGCTGGCCTTGAACTTGCTTCGCTCCTCCTGCCTCAGCCTCCTGAGTGCTGGGAATATAAGCACCTGCCACCATATCCAGCAAAAATGCATGCTTTTAAATGCTTGTGCTAGAAAAGAAAAAAATATGCCTGGGGGTATGACTCAGGGGTAGAACATATACTGGTATATTTAATTAGCATGCACAAGTCTGGGTTCAATTCTCAGCCCCTCAGTAAAAACCTAAAAACGTAACAATCTAAGCATCTATTGTAAAAGAAAAAGAATAGTAAACTAACCCAAAGAAAATTATTAGGACAACGGGATATCCACATGCAAAACAATAAAGTTGGACCCCACCTTGTAAATAAAAAAAATTAACTCAAAATGGGTCAAAGACATAAATTTACAAGCTAAAACTATAAACCTCTTAGAAAAAAAAATAAACATAAATCATTGTGATCTAGGATTAGGCCATGGTCTCTTAGCCAAAGGCAGGTGGTGGGGATACCAAAAACACATGCAAAAAAGAAAAAAGTACACTCTGGCAGGCTGATCAAAAGTCAGAGCTTAGCCTGGGCAATTTAGTGAGACCATGTCTTGAAAATTAAATAGTTTTTTAAAGGACTGGGGATATAGCTCAGTGCAAAGATCCTGGGTTAGAGTCCCAGTACAAAAAAAAAAAAGGATAAATAATAGATAAATTGGATATCATAAAAATTAAAAATGTTTGTGCTTCAGAGGACAGCATCAAGAAAGACTACATTGGAGCCAGGAGTGGTGGCACACTCCTATAACTGCAGCACTTGGGAAGTGAGGCAGGAGGATTGCGGCAAGTTCAAGGCCAGCCTGGGCTATACAAGACTCTGTCTCAAACAAAATAAAACAAGACCACATTAGGATGGGGGGTGTAACTCAGTGGTACAGCACATGTTTAGAATGGATGAGGCCATGGCTTCAAACCACAGCACTCCCCCTCAAGACAACACAAAAAATGGGGGAAAAGTCTTGTACCTAGGAAATACAAAGCAACTCAATAATAAAAAGACAGCTCCATTTAAAAATAGGCACAAGATGGCACAGTAGTGCATGCCTATGGGCCTGCTACTCACAAGGCAGAAGGACTCGAAGGTCAAGCCACCCAGGGCAACTTCTCAAGGTTCTGTCTCAAAATAAAATAAAAAATACTGGGCATGTAATTCAGTGGTAAACTACTTGCCTAATATGCACAAATCTCTGAGTTTCAGCCTCAGTACTGCCAACAAAAGACGATCTGAATAGACATTTCTGCAAAGAAGTTCAACTGATGGCCAGTGAGCACATGAACAGATGCTCACCATCGTTAGCCATTAGGGAACTGCAAAGCTAAACCACAATGAACCGCTACAGTATTTCACATCAAATTTTAAAAGGCAGATATTAATAAGACAACAGTTACAGAGGAAATAGGGGAAACCTCTTGCATGGCTCATGAGAGCAGCCATGGCAGAAAACAGTCTGGAAGTTCCACGGAAAAGTTTAACACTGATTTACTTGTACGCAGGCCCTGGGTTGGATCCCCAGAACTATAGGTAGGTAGGCAGATAGATAGATAGATGATAGATGATAGATAGATAGATAGATAGATAGATAGATAGATAATGGGTAGAAGATAGATAGATAGATAGATAGATAGATAGATAGATAGATAATGGGTAGAAGATAGATAGATAGATAGATAGATAGATAGATAGATAGATAGATAGATAGATTAAAGCCAGGCATGATGTCTCACAGCTATAATCCCAGCACTTGGGACATTGAGGCAGGAGGATTGCTGTGAGTTTCAGCACAGCCTGGGCTGCATAGTGAGTTCAAGGGCAGGCTGAACCACAAAGTGAGACTCCTTCTCAACAAAACAAAACGAAATAAAAAAAGAAAACACACCGACCATGAGAAGTGGAAAAAGTGAATGGGAAAATACTTATGAGGACCTAGTAAGTGCCAGTCCTACTTCAGGAACTATTGGATCAGTGGAGAACAAAAGACAATATCAAGTCTTCAATAAGGCTGGGCATGGTAGCACTCACCTGTGTCCCAGCACTCAAGAGGCTGAGTCAGGAGGGTCAAAAGTTTCAGCCCAGCCTGGAAAACTTAGTGAATTAACAAGAGCTTATCTCAAAATAAAGACTAAAATAAAGGGGTGGGAGGTGCTAGGGATGTAGCTCAGGATAAAAGCCATGGGTGCAATCCCTAATACCACAAAAACAAAACAAAACAAAGCAAACACCAGGGAGAGTGGAAAAAAAAATTTTTCCCCCCTGGCACCGGGGATTGAACTCATGACCTCATACATGCCAGACAAGCACTTAGGCCACTGAGCTAGATCCCCAGCCTGAGAGTGGAACTTCTAATGAGGAGCAACAGTCAATAAATAGGCCAGTCAGCAAATTAAAGGGGTAATGGCAGATACTGAGAAATGCTGTGAAGAAAATAAAATGGGGAGGGCTGGGGAATCTAGCTTAATGGCCTAAGCGCCTGCCTGGCAAGCACAAGGTTGTGAGTTCAATCCTTGGTGCCAAAAAAAAAAATAAATAAATAAATAAAATAAAATGGGGCATCAGAGAAGGCTGCAGTATAGTAATTCAATTTTGTATGTGTGTGTGGTGATGGGGATCAAACGCAGGGCCTTGTGCATGCAAAGCAAGAGCTCTTCCACTGAGCCACATCCCCAGTCCCACCTTTTTTATTTCAAAACAGGATCTCACTGAGTTGTATGAGCTAGCCTAGAATTTGTGATCCTCCTGCCTCAGCCTTCTTTGTATTTGTCTTTCTGTACCTGTATTATTTCACTTAATGTGATGTTCTTCAGTTCCATCCACATTGACAGAATTTCATCATTTTTAATAGTCGAATAACGTTCAGTTATTTATCTTTCAAAGCTCTTCGTATGCTTGTACATTCCCCATTATTAGGAACTTCACATCCTGGTGATCCACATGATGCAAAAAAACGTTTCAAGATAGTAATTGATGCATGTAATGGCATGTGTTATATACATAGCCACAAGCATCTTTCAAACACTTTTTTTTTTTGTCTTTTTGAGACAGGGTCTCACTATGCAGTTCAGGCTGACCTTGGGCTCACTTTGTAGCCCAGGCTGGTCTCGAACTTGCAGTGATCCTCCGGCCTCAGCCCTCCATGTGCTGGGATTATAGGCATGCTTCACCACGCCCGGCTCTTGAACATACTTCTTAAATTTTGGTAATCCCACCTCTCACAGATAGATGCTAGGACTTGTCTGCCCAGTGTCCTTCTAAGAAGGACCCCAAAGTGTGGCCTGGCCACCAACCAGAGATGCCCGCATGAGACCAGCATGCAGGATATAGTGCCATGAGGGTCAAGGTGTGTGGGTTACAGAATACATGTTGCCAGCAAAGGCAATGGGGCTCTGGGCGGCAGTGAGGGCTGAGGGCACCTGCTGGGGGGTCTACTGCTCGGTGTCATTGTGGGAAGGCCTTGCCTGCCGCCTACAAGCAGCCTGGCCTTGTGATTGGCATATTATTCTTTGTCCTGAAGCAATACAGTCCAATAGAAGAAAAACAAATTTCTTTTGGTACTGGGGATTGAGTTTAGGAGAACTCTACCAAACAGCTACATCACCAAGCCTATTCTTTTTTTCTTTTCTTTTCCTTTTTTTAGACAAGGTCTTGCTACATAATCCAGGCTGGCCTCAGTGTGTAGCTCAGGCTGCTCTCAAACTTGCAATTCTGCCTCAGTGCTGAATTACAGACATGTGACAGCATATCCAGCCCTGGACCATTAAAAAAAATTTTTTTTTTTGAGACAGGGTCTTGCTATGTACTTCAGACTGGCTTTAAACTCACTTTGTAGCCCAGGATGGCCTTGAATTCATGATGATCCTCCTGCCTCAGCTTCCTGAGTGCTGAATTACGGGTGTGTGCCAGCACATCCAGCTCCAATATGAATTCTTGACCAAAGCTCCCCCTGACAAATTGCCCGGTAGTTGCTCTATCCCTTTCTGGATTTTTTATTATCAAAACCAATGCCAGATGCTTATCAGAATGGCCTTGGTGGTAACAGTTTCTGGTGTGCTTTGGGTGACATGAACAGGAAAACAAAACTTGTCCATAAAAGACAGCCTCAGTGAGCAGATAACTGAAGCTAATGTTTCATAAAGGGTGAGGGTCCCAGCCCCGAAAGGTGAGAGGATGAGTACAGTGGTCTGACTATAGGACACCACCTCCCAGCCTGGAGCTTTTCAGGGCCATGGCTCAGAGTGTTGGCATTTGATGACACCCTTCAGGTGCGTGGGCACGCTGTGAGCAGGGCAGCCCAAAGACTTGGCGTTGGCACAGGCTGCAGAAGGCCAGCGTGGTGCTGCTCTTCCTGCTGCTGTGATGACCCCAGCACCTGCATCCTGCTGGCAGAGGTGGTCCTCCCTGGGGCTGCCAGGTTTGGAAATGTTTAGTGTTTGCCCGGCGCTGGCTGGTGAAAAGCAGTGCTGAAGTTACCCTATTATATGCTCCCCTCACCCAAATGGCAGTGCTGAAACAAAAGGCTGGCTATGAGATGGTGACATCCTCACCTCCTGGCTGCCAACCCATGGAAGGAAAGGGGAAACGTGCAGCCTCAGAGGACTGCTGTGTAGGTGAAATGAGAAGGCGTAGGTGAGACTCAGCACTGTGTATGACATGACAATCCCCCCACCCCTGACCCTCAAGCAACAGGGTCTCACCATATAGTTCAGGCTGATCTTGAATTCACTGTATAGGCCAGGCTGGCCTCAAACTCCTAGGTATCCTCCTGCCTCAGCCTCCCAAGTGCTTGGTTCACCTGTGTGCACCACCACGCTCAGCTAGAAATCCTCTTCTTTCCAGGCGTGGTGGTGCATGCCTATAATCCCAGCACATGGGAGGCTGAGGCAGAAAGATCTCTGCGAGTTCCAGGCCAGGCTGGGCTACATAGTGATTTTGAGGCCAGCCTGTACTACAAAGTGAGACCCTCTCTCTCTCTCTCTCAAAAAAAAAAAAGAATTCCCTTCTTGCTTTGCTCTTCAAGGCCTAACTCAAATGTCATCTCATACATCAGCTTTCTCTTAATACCTTCTTCCCTTTGCCCCCACCCCGCCCCGCCTCTCTCACTAGAGGCCTCACACCCAGGGGCTCACACACGCTAAGCTCTGCCACTGAGCTGCAACCCCAGCCCTTTTTCATTAAATGTTATTTTGAGCCAGAGGCTCACTAAGTTGCCCTGGCTGACCTCAAACTTATGATTCTCCTGCCTCAAGCTCCCCAGTAGTTGGATTTACAGGTGTGCACACCATCCCCAGCTTGCCCATTTTCTGAATCTGGTGTGTGCACGTGTGCACACGCAAACACAAACAAAGGAAACACATAATTTGATCACCATAACAAAGCTGTGACCTGATTCCTTCATAGTTCTAACTCTGAAAGTGGTGACCACGGAACTTCACATCTCTAAACCACAGGTCTTATTTTCTTAAAATGGTTTACTGTGGGTGGGGGAGATCAAAAATGGCTTATACGTGATGATCCCATTATATTCCTGACAGTTAAAAATTCAGTTATTCACTTCAGACAATTGCTTATTCACTCCTTTGCATATGTATTTTTCACGTATTCACGCTGCAGGTGTGTGGCAATGAGAAAAGGTTAGCAGTGAAAGGCAATCTGGGAACGTTCAGGACCTAATTCCCACTCTACCATAGACATGAGTCTGCCTTTAAGAGGCTATCATTCCCAAAGAAAATCAGAAGCATTTGGCCCAGGGCCTTAGAGGTTCGGAGTGACACAGAGGTCGCGCAAAGTCTTTAGCAGGACTCTTCTCAAGGGTGGCCTCAGTCACCCAACCCTGCACAGCCCTTGGGACAGTGCATGTGGAATCGCACAAGAGCAAGGCCATACCCATTTGCCCTTCAGTGTTCTCCCCCCACCTACCCCACCCCCCAAAGAGCATCACAGCCTCCGGCTACCCTGTGTAGTTCTACGTTGGAAATGTTTGGTGGGATCTGAGCAGGGCAAGTACAGCAATTCCTCCGAAGGAGCAGCCCCAGGCACAGCAGGTGCTGCAGGGCTCCCCCAGCCACATAGTGCCTGTCTGGAAGGAGCTTTCTCTGGCTAAGGTTGACTTTGCTAGCACTGACAAAAATTGAGAAAGAAGAATATACCCCCGCCAAGGACTGGGGATTTAACCCAGGACCTTCACACTTTCCAAGCCCTTTTTCATTTTTTCATTGTGAGACAGGTCAGACTAACTCACTGAATTGCCCAGGCTGGGCTTGAGTTTGCAATCTTCCAGAAAACATGTCCTTTTTCCCCCTCGGCAGGACCCAGTCCGTGGGAGCTGGTGATTTATCCCTGCTCATTGCTCTCAGGTGGGAACATTTCCACTCTTCTCTTTTTGTTTGTTCTGTTGGTGGCACTGGGGGGTCGAACCGGGCCTTGTTGCACTCATCTTGGTCTCAGGGTTACTGTCTGGGAAAATCCAAGCTAAGATAGGACGCACTGCAAGCGTCAGCAAAGGCCTGTGGGCACGAGGATGATAATCATTCTTCAGACAGTTTCTGTCTTACACCATAGAATGATTTAGCCTTGTGGAAAACCCAGAGGAGCTTTCCACTGCCTCGTCACATACCTCCAGGGAAGGGGCCCTCAAGCAACTTGGTGTGTGCTTTGTTACTTCTTCCACTTGATTTTGACTTTTTTACACAGAGATAGAGACATCGAAGGTTGGGATGAGGAGCGGGCTGAGCCTGGCACGGCAGGGGTGCCAGTCTCTACGTCTGGATGTTCACTGCTTGTTTGTATTTTGTAAAACCTCAGACATATACAAAAATAGAAAAGAAAAATGAACCCCGTGTACCCATCACCAGGCTTGACAAGGATCACTTCACAATCAGTAGTGTTTCTTCAATACTCCCACCTATTTCTTCCCACTCTACCCCAAATTATTTTAAAGGAAAATCTAGATGTGGCATCTGTCAACAGTGAATACCTCTGAAACATGAGGATTTCTTTTTTCTTTAGGTACTGGGGATTGAACCCAGGACCTTCACTGAACTACATCCTCAATATTTTTTTATCTTGAGACACTATCTTGCTAACTTGCCCAGACTGGGCTCAAAGTTAGTATCCTCCTGCCTCAGCCTCCCAGAGTGCTGGGGGATGTGCACCACCGGGACCAGCTTCTAAGGACTCTTTTTAAAATAAGGATAGCTGGGTGTGGTGGCACACTCCTGTAATCCCAGCACTGGAGAGACTGAGGCAGGAGGATCGTTGCAAGTTCGAGACCAGCCTGGGCTACAAAGTGAGCCCAAGGCCAACCTGCACTGCATAATGAGACCCTGTCTCAAGAAAGACAAAAAAATAAAATAAAATAAAATAAGGATAAGCACACATATAATTATCACATCTCAAAAATTAATAATTTTTGGTCTTTTTAATACAGGGTTTCACTATGCAGTTCAGGCTGGCCTTGAACTCATTTTGTAGCCCAGGCTGGCCTTGAACTCACAGTGATCCTCCTGCCTCAGCTTTCCGAGTGCTGGGCTTACAGGTATGCACCACCACACCCAGAAAAAATGAATAATTTCAAAAAATTTAATAATTTCTTGGTCAGGCATGGTTGTGCATACCTGTAATCCCAACACTAGAGAGGCAGAGGCAGGAGGGTTGCCATGAGTTCAAAGCCAGCCTGGGCTACATAATGGATTCAAGCTCAGCCTGAACTACATAGCAAGACTGTCTCAAAAAAATTAGGGCCAGGAATAAAGCTCAGTGACAGAACACCTGCCTGGCAAGTGCAAGGTCCTGAATTTGATTCATGGTACTAAAATAATAATAATAACTTCCTAATATCATCAAGCAATCAGTGTTCATTTCTACCTATCTCATCATCGCTATCATTTCTATTTCTGTTTTGACTTATGAGCAAAAGTGTCTATTTTTGATTGATTGATATGTCTCAAAAGTCTCTTTAATACATTTCTTTTCCTATCATTTCTTTTGCACCAGGCATGGTGGCACATTCCTGTAATTCCAGCACTCAGGAGGCTGAGACAGGAGAATAGGTGTGAGTTTGAGACCAGCCTGGGCTACATAAGTGAGTTCAAAGCCAGCCCGCATTACATAGTGAGACCCTGTCTCAACAAACAAACAAACAAACAAATCTCTTTTGCCTTTCCTTGCAATTTATTTGTTGAAGAACATTTGTCATGGGTTCCTATGTACTTTCCTAGAACCTGGATTTTACTAATTGCATCTTCATGGTATAATTTAACATATTCTCCTGTTCCATGTTTTCTGAAAACCAGTAGCTGAATTGAGAGATTTGATCACATTTCAGTTTGATTTTGTTCCCAAACTCCTTTTTCACGGTGTTGGATAATTCCCTAAAGATATATAGTATTCAGATTTTTCTTTATATTCTAGCTTCTATCTTGAGTATGAAGCCAAGATATTATGCCACTGGGGAACAAACAGAACTATGACTTGCCTTTTATAACTTTAGTGGTTGAATTTCCAGACTATTTCACAGTGTGAACCAGTCTGTTTCTGACAGTTATAGGACAATGGATCAAAGGGGAGGTCACATTTTAATGTCCGGGGAGCCAGCAGAGTGGGGCCCATGCTTTCTTTATTCATTCTTCCTGCCCTTGTTCAAACTGCAGAGGTGATCCTGTGTGCAACCTTAGGTAAAGTCCTTCTGGGTAACCGTGGATAAGCAGTTTAATTTCTTTGTTCCTCAACTGTAAAGCAGTAATAAAAAAATCATCTCTTTTCAATAAAGTCTACAGACCTTCTTTAGGTTGTGGTCCCCAGCATCTTTTATCTTATCTCTATCTCTGTCTCTGTGTCTGTTTCTGTCTCTGTGTCTCTCTGTTTTGTTTTGGTTTTTAAGACAAGGTTTTGTTGTGTTATTCCTTGAACTCACTATGTAGCCCAGGATGACCTCAAACTCATGGCGATCCTCCTGCCTCAGCCCCCCAAGAGCTGGGATTACAGACATGCACCACCAAATCCTGCTATGTCTTTTTTTTTTTTTTTAAGAGCAGAATATATTTATTGGGAGAAAGAAAGAAAGCTTCTGTCAGAGGGACAGAAGGGGTCTCAAGCGGGTTGCCAAAGACTGTCATTTTAGGGACTTTTTATAGAGTAGACGGGTCCAAGGTGGGGAAGAATGGGAATTCCTAAGGTGGGCATAAGGTGGGACAGAACTATGGTTAACCAATAAGGTTAATTGCTCAGGTAAAATTGATTAAGTCCAGGACAAATAGGGAAACAAGTCACGTAGCCAGCGAGCATGTTTAAGGAGCAGTGACTCTTTCCCTAGGAGGTCGAGACAGGTGACTCCTAGCTTCCTTAGAGAGCTAGAGACCTATTTAGAATACCAGTCCTCAGGAAGTGGGTGCATTTGTTTGATCTGTTGTCCCGGGTCTAGACTGCTATGTCTTTAAATACGATCCAGATTTTTGCTGCTTAAACTAGTTAGAGTAGATTGTATTTAGAGATAATTCCTTGACAATTATGTGGCTTCTATGATTGTAGCTAAGTATGGTGTTTGTATGGGGTGAGGGGAGTCAAACTGGATTTCATATGCTATAGCCTTCCAGGTAGCTTCAATAATATCAGTAGTTGAAATAACACTGTGTGTGTGTGTGTGTGTGTGTGTGTGTGTGTGTGTGTGTATAGCTACTGGGTATTGAACCCATTCCCTTTGTACTCAGCTACATCCCAGACCTTTTTATTTCATTTTTTTCATTTTGAGACAGGATCGCACTAAATTGCCTGGGGTGAGCTCAAACTTGTGATCCTGCATCCTCAGCTTCACAAGTGCTGGGATTACAGGCATGTGCCACCGTACCTGACTTCATCCATGCAATGTGAATTAATAGTTTTTACTTACTGAATAGTATTTCATTGTGTGGATATACCACAGTTCTTTAACCCAGTCATTGCTAGTGGAAATTTGGGTTTCTCATTTGGGATTATTACCAATAAAACTCCTGTGAACATTGATGTAAGGGTTTTGTGTGGACATAGTCTTTCTTTCTTTTTTTCTCTCTTTCTTTCTTTTGCTCGCTCGCTCGCTTGCTTGCTTCTTGCTTTCCTCTCTCTCTTTCTCTCTTTTTTCCTCTTTCTCTCTCTTTTTCTTTCTCCTTCTCTTTCTTGTAGCACTAGGGTTTGAACCTGGGTCCTTTGCACTGAGCTATACCCAAGCCCTTTTTAAAATTTTATTTAGCTGGGTGTGGTGGCTCGTACCTGTAAGTTCTCCCACTCAGGATGCTGAGGCAGGAGGATCACTGAGTGTTCCAGCTACATAACAAGTTCAAAACCACTGTGAACTGCATAGTGAGACTCTGTCTGAAAAATAAATAAATAATTTTGTTTAGACTGGGCTCAGAGTTTTGATCCTCCTGTCTCAGGTTCCCAGGGTGCAAAAATTACAGGCATGTGCCACTGTGCCCAGCTATGCTTTCGTTTCTTTTGGGGAAATGTTTAGGTAAAAATGGCTGAGTTGAGGCCTGGGATTTAGCTCAGTGGCACAAGTACCTGCGTGGCATTCATAAGGTCGTGAGTTGGATCCTCGGTTACCCGCCCCCCCCCAAAAGGCTGGGTTGAATGGTAGGTATTTCATTTTTGAAGAGACTGTCAGACTGTCTTCTGAAGTCTGCCATTTTACGCTCCCACCAGCAGTGTATAAAAGTTCCAGTTATTTCACATCTTTTACAATACTTGGTTTGCTCAATTCATCACAAGTTTTTACCAACTAGGAGTGGTGGTGCATGCCTGTAATCCTAGCTACTTAGGAGGCAGTGGCAGGAGGGTTGCAAGTTCAAGCCCAGTCTGGGCAATTTAACAAGACCCTGTCTCAAACAAACAGAACAACAACAACAACACCTGAAAACATAAAAAAGGGCTGAGGAGGTAGCTAAGTGTGAAGGCCCTGGGTTTGATCACCAGTACCATACAAAAAAAGTTTTTGTTTTGATAAAGCCCTTTCCTTTTCCTTCTTTCCTTCCTTGCCTTTCTTCTTTCTTTCCTTCCTTTTTTTTCCCTCCTTTCTTCCTCCTCCCTGCCCTTCCTTTCTTCCTCCTTTCGTTTTTTTTTGTGGTTCTAGGTCTTACATTTAGATCTGTGATCCATTTTGAGTTAATTCTGGCTTATGGTTTGAAGTAAAGGTCAAAGTTCATCTAGTACAACAACAATCTGAGAACTATTACTTGATTTAGCCTTGACAACAATTCTTTGAAGTAGGTATTATCAAACTAATTTTACAAACAAATGAAGAAATACTGGCGCAGAGAGGTTAAATGGTTAAATACTTTGTTAAAGACCTCTCTTCCAAGCTGTTTTTTGAGCTTTGGGTTTTGTTATTGCTTTCTGAGACCAAAGCTAGGGATGTTGTAGCACTGAGCTGCATCCACAGCCCTTTTTATTTTTTGAGATGAAATCTCACCAAGTTACCCAGGCTGGCTTCTAACTTGCACAATCTTCCTGCCTCAGTCTCCCAAGTAGCTAGGATTGCAGGTATTCTCAGCTTCTGCGGTGTTAGTGAGTTAGTTTGTTTTTGAGACAAGTTCTTCTATGTAGTTCAGGCTGCTCTTGAACTTACTATGGACCCCAGGCTGGCCTTAAATTTACAGTGATCCTTCTGCCTCAGCCTTCCGAGTGCTGGGATTACAGGGGTGTACCACCACACCCGGTTTCTATGCTGTTTTGATAGGAATTTTTATGTTATTCTTCTGTATTCATCTCTATCATGTTCCTCTTTTTTAAAATATGTAAATCAAATTGAGTACACTTTAGGATCGCGAATAACCAGAATCGCCCAGCTTACCCCAGGAGCAGGGCTGCTTTGCCTGGTCTGAGCCAGGCTCAGGATGACCCCAGGGCTTGGCACTCTGCTTGCCTCTGCTCTCTTTGTTCCATTGGCTTCCTCATCGTCTTCAGGTGGAAGTTGACTGATAGCAGCTTGATGTCAAGGCCCACCCAGCAGAACCCCCGTGTCATTACTGGAAGCCCCAGTGTGCTCGATTCGCACCCTCAGTTTCTGGGTGAAATTCTCAGCAGGAATGTAAGACAACAAACATCCTTTCTTCCAGTGCCCAGGAAGCTGCTCCCTGAAGTCTGCACAGATCGCCTGCCTTGGAACCACTTGGGGACACCTGTTGACGTGTAGACTCCTGAGCCCAAGTCTCTTCTTGCAGACGAAGTGCCAGAAAGGGGAGTGATTTTGTCAGAGAGCCAGGGCTAAGTAAGGACAGGAACTCCAGTCCTCTGGTTCTAAAACCCAGGCAGGAAAGTCAAAGAATGAAGAACAGGAAATATGACCAACTTCAACTCCTCTGATTCCCACGTATTTTTCCACTGACTCCAAATATTAAGAGAAAAGTACACTGCTGACCCCGGTGGAAATCTTTGTAAGATGACTTCCTGCGGAGGTCGGGCCTCTGAGTGTATGCTCTGGGGGCTGGGACTGCTGATGCTGTCACCTCCCAGGGAGGCTCAGGGTAGCCAGCATCTTGGAACTCCCGGTCTCCTGCACAGATGGCCTCTGTTACGGAGACCTGGCCCTAGTGTGGCGTGGGAACCGCTTCCTGTGAATGGGCCGTGGCAGATGAAGAGGAGACAGGCAGACAAGTAAGCAAGGCAGAGTCTGACAAGGTAAAGAAGCCAGAGGGAGGCCAGGATGTGCGCCAAGGAGGAGGCACGGCCCTCCCTTCTGCCTGGCACCCCTTCATCTGCCCCCAGAACCCTGCTCACTGCCAACTTCAGCTCCTGCTCTGGGCTACCCAAGGGCTTCAGTGAGCAGAGGCAGTGAGAAGCTGCCAAAACCTGGGGAGCTGACATACACAGGAGCTGGCAGGAACCCGCAGGCTCCCGCAGTCTGAGTAAATTCAACATTGTCCATGATCACCTGCTCAAAACCTAGAGAAATGCCTCAGTCCTTCTGGTGATGAGTACTGCATCCGAGTTTCATCTATGCCATTTTATATTGTTCCACCTGCCTCAGGTCATCAAATGTCACTACCCCAGTACTCCCTTGGTTGGTTAGCTGTCCCATGTAACAAAAGTGCAGTAAACTTTTCCAATCCAACATTCCTGAGACCAGGAAGGGATAGAGTGTGACTGAGGGCCATGAAGCTGTTCAATATGTTCATTATTTTCACTCATGGAGCACTGTGGCAGAAATGTTGCTTGCTTTTAAGATTATTTACATACACACATTATATGTGATTCATATATATGCAATTTATGCGCAAAATTCAAAAGGTACAAAAAAACAAGTGCCTTCCACTGCTATCCTGAGTCTCCCAGTACCCAGCCTGGGACATGAAGACACCCCCATTGTAACTGTTTCCATTTTAGCCTTTTAGAAGAGACATTGTATACATATTAAATATTTATATATATTTAAATCAACAGTTTATGTGCTGTGTTCACTATTTTCCATTTTGCTTTTGCACACAATGTATCTTCTTTCTGTTTCTTTTCTTTCTTTTTTTTTTTTTTTTTTCGGCACCGGGGATTGAACTCATGACCTTGTGCTTGCCAGGAAGGCGCTTAGACCACTGAGCTAGATCCCCAGCCCTGTTTTTGAGACAGGGTCTCACTATGCCAATTAGGCTGGCCTTGAGCTCACTTTGTAGCCCAGGCTGGTCTCGAACTCACAACGATCCACCTGTCTCAGCCTCCCGAGTGCTGGGATTACAGGCATGAGCCACCACGCCCGGCTTCCTTTCTTTCTTTTCTTTCTTTCTCTTTTTAAATCTTTTTTTCCTTTCAGAATTGGGGATTGAACCCAGGGCTTTATGCATCCTAGAAAAGTGCTCCGCTACTGTGCTACATTTCTCACCCCATAATAATATATCTTAATTAACTTCAGTACCTGTCTCATTCCTTTTTTTTTTTCTATGTAATAACCATAATTTTTTTTTGAGACAGGATCTTACCATGTAGTTCAGGCTGACCTTGAATTCACCGTGGAGCCCAGGCTGATCACAAACTCACAGTGATACTCCTGCCTCAGCCTATTGAGTGCTAGGATTACAGGTATGCAGCACCATGCCTAGCTAACACATAATATTTAATTGTATGGTTGTAGCATATTTTATTTAGCCAAACTCCATTCCAGCTCCAAACTTTAGCTAGGAAAACAATGCTGTAATTAATGTCCTGGTGCATATTACATGTATTTCATGACCTATGTACTATAGCAGAAAATGCCCCCCACAGCCAGTACACTTCAGTATTTGTTAGTTGCCCAGGTAACATTTCCGGTTACTACTGTCTCCTAAAAATGGCTGGTCACTGTGATGCATAGCTGGTCATTATGATGCATATTGTAAAAACCAATCAAAGCCTGACATTTTTTTCTTGAGGTCAGTGCCCGTTGACATTAAATGAATCTGTCTCCAAATCCTGGGTGTCATTTTGGTGTTTCTGTTGCCATAGCAGTACCAGTAGATAAATTTCAGAAAGTGTGATTTTTTTTTTTTTTTGAGACAGGGTCTTGCTGTGCAGTTTAGGCTGACCTTGAGTTCGCTTTGTAGTCCAGGCTGGTCTCAAACTCACAAGGATCCTCCTGCCTCAGCCACCCAAGTGCTGGGATTATAGGAGAGTGCCACCATGCCCAGCCAGAAAGTGTGATTGCTAGGACAAAAATCTTCTGTATTTATTTATTTATTTATTTATTCTTTGTGTACTGAGGACTGAGCCCAGGGCCTTCAAACTGAACAACATCCCATCCTTATTTATTTATTTATTGAAAGAGGATCTTGCTAAATTACTGAGTCTGGGCTCCTCCTGCCTCAGCCTAACATAGTGCTGGAATTACAGCCATTTGCCATCATGCCTAGCTGTATATTTAATTTTTTGATAAATATTGGGGTTGCTCCTCTAAAGCAGCTCTACTAATGCTTAAAGTTTTCCCTCCAACCATGTGGAGTGGGGCCTGTTTCAGACACTTTTGTCTGCTTGAGCTATTTTGGGTTTTTTAATTTGTTTTACCAATCTGGTAGGTGATAAATGGTCTCAACTTAGTTCTTTGCTTGCAGTACTAGGGATTGAACCCAGGGCTTCCTGCATGGTAACCAACAGCTGTACCACTGAACTACATTCCCAGTCCTACTTTTGATTCATATTTTTTATATTACATATCAGTCAGATCATTTAAGATAGAAACCCAGAGCCAGCTGGTAACTGGTCCTGCCTCAGACTGAGTCACCATGCTCAGGCTCCGCATCCCTGCAGTCAAGAGGTGGGTATGATACAGGGGAAACAAATGTAGCTCCCAATATGCTACATGTCAGCTATGCTGAGTTTTCCTGTGGCTTACATTTACATTTTGAGTATAAGTAACGATTATCCCTTGATACAAAGAAAGTCCGACCATAAGGTAATTCTGACCATTTTCCCTCTCTCTTCCAGTACAGTTCTAGTTGTGAACTAGCATCATAATCAGTACTTCCCTTTGCATTCCATTTTTGTCTCTAGTGGGTAGGCAGGCCATATGTGGCTGCAGAAAAGTGTTAAACAGCAATTCCAGTGTTTAAGAATGCATTCCAAGCCAGGCCTGGTGATGCACTACTGTAGTCCCAGCACTTGGGAGGCTGAGGCAAGAGGGTCGTTGAGAGTTCGAGACCAGCCGGGGCTACAAAGTGAGCTCAAGGCCAGTCTGAACAGCACAGTGAGACCCTGTCTCAAAAAGACAAGGGCTGGGGATTTAACTCAATGGTGTAAGTGCCTGCCTGGCAAGCATGAGGTTATGAGTTCAATCCCTGGTGCTGGGGGAGGGGGAAAGGAATACATTCCAAAGAAGTAAGAGAATTTGATATTGAGTTCCCCATCTGAAACACAACAGGAAAATAGGCATCCCTTTTAATTTCTACTTGGTTTCTATATCTTCTCAAGGCTCCCTGAGGTGACCTGATCCAGGGAGGTGACTGCTGTCTGGAGAGTGACCAGGAGATAGGTTGGGTTGGACTAGCTATCCTTACTGACTCTCATCCCTATTTTTTCCAGAAACTCACAATCCTAGCTCCAGTGTATTTTTCGAAAAGCATAAGCTACTGTTGATTCCAGTTATAACAGTCATGTTTAAAGAAGAAAGCATTGCTAGCAAAATTAAACCAGCTGCTTCCTGATCAACTGCTTTCCAATTCTTTGAAAGGGAATGAGGGGGAAAAAAACCAAATGGCAAATTGGAAGTAGCTGGAGCACTTCCTAACTTGTAAGAGAGATCACCTCCAGAGATAGATGGAGGCAAGTGATGGCTTGGAAAAATCCTGCCCTGGGTCCTACAGTAAAGAAGTGCCCAACATGTTTGTGTTGTCAGCCTAATCACTGAGGCAAACTTTCTTAGCAGCAAGACAAGGCTAAATTTTACTCAAAATCTACTCTAAAATTTTTAAGGCCAGGTGTGGTGGCACACACCTGTAATTCCAGCACTTGGGAGGCTGAGGCAGGAGGATTGCTGTGAGTTTGAGGCCGGCTCTGGGCTACACAGTGAGTCCAAGGCCACTCTGAACTGCATAGTAAGACCCTCTCAGAAATAAAATAAAATAAAATAAAATAAAATAAAATAAAATATTTATGTCTCCATATCTGCAACACACTTATGAAACTTGCAGGATAAAACCTGTACCTATCATTCTGCAACCACAACTTACACATTAGTGAAGGTAATTGCCTGTTTTTGGCGATAGCAAACACTCATTTTTATGGGCTCAACTTAAAGGTTCTTAGTTGTTGGATAGGAGGGAAACATGGAGACAGTTTAGGGCTCCTTCCTGTCTAATGTTTGTTGGAAACGTGCCTCCAAGAAAGGAAAGGACAAAATGACAGGAAAAGATAAGAAATGAATTTTTTTTAAAGGTAAAAAATTTTAAAGGTAAAGGAAGCCTTTTCATGCTCACAGTGAATTACTGAGACAAGTTGCCCATGAGTTGTCACCCTCAGCCTGGAAAGGAGAATGGGGAATCCTAAGATTGCCTCCTCCCCAGTGGAAGGTCAGATTTGAAAGAAAACTGAGGCAGAATGGGCTTGACATCCCCTGCTAGAGTGTAGAGGGGGGGATCAGGTCAGGCTGTCCCTGTGAAACCTGTCCTTCAAATCTTAGGAATAGTTGCCGATCCATTGACTTTTAACTGGCAGCTGGAGTCACATGATTTATTAATAGGCATGTATATTTCCTAAATATTAAGTAGATTTCATAAAAAGACTCATTTTATAACATTCCATTTTTTACATTTTGGTTAGCATCAAAGTCCATTAGGGGACACTGTCACATTACTTTTCCCTAGCACTGCTATCTAACAAGTCAAATGAGTCACAAGGGACATCAGTAAACTCAGCAACTAATAAGTTCAAATGTAGCATATATGAAATAGAAGTACAAGGCCTTGCCTGTAAAAGTAAAATGTCTCATCGAAGAAGCATCATAATCTTCCCATCTGCTCAACTTAAATTTATCATCATTTTAAAACCAAAAGAATGTGTAAAAAAGACAAGGCATAAAAATTTAAAGTGTAAGCAATTGACAAACAAGGATGATCATTTCTGATTACCTAAACAAGTCACTATCCAGAATCCACAAAACACAAGCAAACTCTTACCTCCTTCTAATTATCTCAGTGGAACCTCCAAATGATATAAGGGAAATAAATGTGACTCCGAACCTTCTAGATGTCAGATATGCTAAGTTTGCGTTCCCTAAACCAAAGAATGAATTCTAAGGAACAAGGGCGGTAAGGGTAGGAAATATTTATCGAGAGAGGTAGCTCCTGAGAGACAGGAGGGGACCTGAAAAATGGATTGCTGCAGATCCCACTTTACAGAGGAGGTTTTATAGAACAAAATGACAATATGGGTACAAAAATCAAGACAGGGGTACGGTGTGGGACAAAACTATGATCAACCAGTAAGATTATAGGTAGGGGATTTAGCTCAGTGGCACAAGCGCCTGCCTGGCAAGTTCAAGGCTGTGAGTTTGATCCCCAGTACCAAAAAAAAAAAAAAAAAAAAAAAAAAAAAAAAAAAAAAAAAAAAAAAAAAAAAAAAAAAAAAAAAAAAAAAAAAAAAGAAAGACAAGAAAAGATTACAAGTTTAGCCAATTAGGTACTATCGATCCAGTGGGGAAGCAGGTCATGTGGCAAGTATATATGGAAAGAACAAGGACCTTTTTAGAAAGAGATGAGTCAGGGGGCCTAGGTCACCCACCAGGGTGACCAATGTTAATTTATTGTTTATCTCTAGGGGAGGCATGTGGGCCTGGTCATTTTGTCGTTATCTTGAGGCCTGGCCTTTAACAGATGTGCCTCCGGTCACAGTTGTAATGTGTTTTCATCTTCTATACTGACTCCCCAAAGGGCCCAGCCCTGTCTGACTGCCTGTAATATTTTTACCTGGCTTAGCCGTCTGTAATAGCTGGACCACCCAGGTCCTCAGCCCTCCCAGGGCCCCACCTCCCCGCTCAGGATGAGTAAGTTTCTCCCCAGTGACTGGAAGAGACCTGTTTTATTCAGCCACCCTGGTTTGTCCTGCTTCTCTGTCCTGAGGGCTGGGACTTGGCTTCTGATTTAAAACAGAAGACTGTGCAGCTGGGGAATGGCAAGATGAGACCTGCTTTTGTTGAAGTGGAGCTGAGAGAATTTAGAGCGAGGAGGAGGCTGCAGCAGCAGCTCAGGTGAGTAAAAATAAGTGGCAGCTGAGCAGTGAGGACGGTCCCTGAGATATATCAGAAATGGTCCCCACGGCTCATGCAGCCATGTGAAGGTAGGAGAGGGAGTCCTGTGAACCTGGGAGAGGGGAGACTAGGTGAAAGGTGACGAGAGTGGGCTGGGAGTTGCCTGTGGGAGGAGGCAATGGGGAATGTTTACTGGGTGATTGTCCTGCCAGGGACCGTAGGAACGGAGTGTTCACCTGTCCAACAGGGGCAGTGCGAATGTAGCCCGTCTGGCCGCAGCAGGTTAAACCACCTCTGGGGTGTCCCCCCCCTACAGTGACACAGCCTGACTCTTTGGGAGATGATTAATGTAGACCTAGCTTTGCTTTTGTGCAGACTTTTTTTCTGTACTGAGAATCGAACTCAAGACCATAGGCTTGCTTTTGATTTTGGTCCTGTTCCTTTGTGCTGTCGCTCTGGCTCATGGGTAGCTGGGCTGGGGAACTGCTAATGGCCAGGTGAATGGGGAGGGGACATCAGGAAGACTGGAGTTTGGGGAGCTGGCCCAGTGGAGCCCAGTCCTCATCCAGGCTTCCAGGGTCTGCTGCTGACCTGAGAGCAGAAGGTGCTCTGCTAGGCCTAGAGGGCACTGCCCTTTCAAGGCCTTGATGTTCAAGCCCATATTTCTATTTTTTAATTTTTTTTTTTGGAGACATGGTCTTCCTGTGTAGTTCAGGCTGGCTTTGAACCCACTGTGTAGTCCAGGCTGGCACTGACCTTGCAGGTGATCCTCCTGCCTCAGCCTTCCGAGTGCTGGGGTCGCAACTGTGCACCACCACCCCCGGCTGCAAGCTGGTGTTTCTTCTTGTGCCTTTCGCCTCATCTCTCCCTGAGTCCTTAGCCCTGGAGGAAGCCTTCTCTGTCTGGCAGCAAAAACACCCATTCAGGGCTGGGGATGTGGCGCGATGGTAGAGCACTCGCCTAGCATTGGTGAGGCCCTGGCTTCTCTCTCCAGCACCACAAAGAACAAAGAAATTCTGGGCATTTTAGTCTCTTGTTAGGATTGTCAGATAACATGGTTAAATTTCAATTTGAGGCATTACTTTTTTTAGTGTAAGTATTTCCCATGCAATACAAGGGGTATACTTAAGACTAAAAGTTACTGGGGCTAAGGGCTGTACAGCTGTGGTGCAGTCCTTGCTTAGCAGGCAGGAAGCCCTGGGTTCAAGCCCCAGCACTGGAAAAAAATTGCCTATGGGAAATTCAAATTAAATGGTGCATACTGTATTTTTATCTGTAAATCTGGCAATCTTGCCAGTTCCCCCGGCTGATTCCAGACAGCCAGCCACTTTAGCACGGCACACTCATAAGCTTCGGTCCTAAGAACTTGACCTCCATTAGCCTCCCACATGGTCACAATGACACTTTAAACATTTTCTTTTTTCCAGGGCTTTTACACTGAGCTACACTCCTAGAATTTTTTTTTTTTTAAATTTTTGGGACCGGTCTTTCCAAATTGCTGGACTTGAATGTGCAATCCTCCTGCCTCAGCCACGAAGAATGCTGGGGTTACAGGTTTGTCCACTGTGTAAAGCACCAGAGTGTTCACTCCCCTTTCCCAGGCAGGAAAACTAAGGCGCCAAGAAGTCAAGTGACTTCCTGAGGGCAAACAATAACCATGGCGCTGGGGACCGAGGCCAGCCTCTGCCAGGAAGACTCCAAAGTTCAGCCTCTGCACGCCCCGGCTGGATCGGAGCAGAAAGGCCAGCGCAGTGGCGTTTCCACCCTGCGGTCACACAGGAGGAGGAAACAAGCCGGGGAGGCCTCCCGTGCAGAGCGGACAGGACTTGGGGCTGGAATATTCAAAGCGATTTTAAAGCTGATTCTTCTTAGTAATAACAATACTGATCTCAGTCATTTGCGTGACCCTCTAGGGCTGACAAAGGCTGCCCCCAGCGCTAATTAGAATGACAAGGAAAGCAGATGGGGAGAGAGGCCTGGAGGAGCCCTCTGCAGGCCATGGGGCTTTTCCTGCGCTCTCGCGGAGCGCGAGTGGGTGTGGGGAGGCCCTGCCGGGCACTTGAAGGGACGCCAGGTTAGCAATCTGAGTCCCAGGCCGGGCGCGGCCTGCATCCCGAGGAGGTGGAGCTGGTTCCCGCAGGGCGGGGGGCGCCCATGGGTGGGGCGCGCTGGTGGACACCACTTCCTGGGGACCAGGCTGCATTCGGCAAGCGCCGCCGGCCCCAAAGTGGGCGGGGACAACTGGAGGGGCAGGACAGCTGAGCAAATGCCTCAAAACGATACTTATGTAAATCGAACCTTACTTGATGTCGGATTCTTAACCCCAGGTTCTCATCTGCAATTGACAGACACTGCAGCCGAGTATTTCGGTTTTGAGTTTTTCTTCCCCTTTTTGGCTGTGTGCGTCCGTCCGTCCGTCCGTGTGTGTGTGTGTGTGTGTGTGTGTGTGTGTGTGTGGAGTGGGGGTGTATGGCTGCACTTGAGGCCCCCAGAACTGAAGCAGTGCCAGGAAGCTGCTGGAGGAACGTGAAGGAATCTTGCAGGAAAGTTTAGAAGCTACCCAAAAAGCGATACGGAGATGGACACCACCCCCTCCCCGAGCTCCATGTCTTTATTGGTAACTTTAGGCTTCTTCTTGCCTAATTCCGTCCTACAAGTGACTTTGCCTAAGTGTGGTCTTGTAATTCTCTTTTAAAGTGAAGTCTTTTTAGAGTTACTGGGAAAGCCAGTCGTGTTGGCGCAGGATTGCCACTGAGTGGAAAGAAAGAAGAGGAGAGGAAAGGAGAGGAGGGGAGGGAAGGGGAGGGGAAGGGGGACGGGACTCCAAGGGAGAGGAGAGAAGAGAAGAGAGCAGAGAAAATTAAAAATGGCTAGGGGTATAGCTCAGTGTGAACACTCTGGTTCAATCTTTAATACTGCAAAAACAAAACAAAATAGTCTGGTGCAAGCCTGTAATCCCAGCTGGAGGCTGAGGCAGGAGGATTGCCACAAGTTTGAGGCCATCTTGAGCTACTTAGTGAGTTCAGGGCTAGTCTGAACCACATAGCCAGACTTTGACTAAAAACAAAACAAAACAAAACAAAAAACCCCCCAGAGGTCTCCATCAAAAGCACAGGCTGAGGTCTGATCTGTGGAAAGGCAGCCTGGAGAATGAGGAGCAACTGGACTACTAGCAGTGAATAGGGCATGCGTGGCTGGGAAGAATTTGGCAGTTTCTACTCTTGCTATGCAAAGCCTGTTCCCTGACCCTGCAAATGTGCTACTCAGCACATGCCTGGGAGGACCCAGGGCACTGGGCCAACAAAAGACAGGCAGAGCCAGGTGCAATGGCAGACTCTTGGTATCCCAGCGCTCTGGGAGGCTGAGGCAGGAGGAGAGTAAGTCTGAGCCCAGCCTGGCCAATTTAACAAGAGCCTATCTGAAAGTAAAAAAATTAAAAAGAGAGCTGGGGGACCAGGGATATAGCTCAGCAGCATAAGCACTTGCCTGGCAAGTGCAAGGTCCTCAGTTCGATTCCTGGTACAAAAAACAGAAAAACAAAAAACAAAACAAAAACCCCCACAGAGCTGGATGTGGTGGCACAAGCCTGTAATCCTTGCTACTCCAGAGATTAAGGCAAAAGGATTACACATTTGAGGACAGCTTGGGCAAACTGAATTTTGAAAAGGACTGGTGATGTAGCTTAGTGCTGGAACACTTGCCTAGTATTTTGAGGACTCAAGTTCAATCCCCAGCACTGAAAAAATAAAACAAAACAGCAGCACCAACAAAAACCGGACAGTCAGCAGGCATCACCCCATTGGCAACTCCTCCCAGGCGTCCACGGGATATGCCCCTCAGCTCCACTGCAAGCCAGCCTACACGGGCTGGAGAGGGAAGCAGGGTTTCTTTAGTGTCAGTTTTCTTTTTCTTTTTTCTCTTTTTGAGACAGAGTTTCCTTATGCAGTTCAGACTGGCCTTGAATTCACTTCGTAGCCCAGGCTGGCCTCAGATTTGCAGTGATCCTTCTGCTTCAGCCTCTCGAGTGCTGAGATTACAGATGTGTCACCATGCCTGGCTTCTTCCTATCTTTTGAAAGCTGATTGATGTAAATCTTCTTAACTCTGTGTTTTTAGCAATGGTGACAGTTTGCTCTTGGTGTATTTATGGCAAAGAAATTGGTGATTGCTGCCAGACCCCTTTCCACATCAGGGGGCTGTTAAGCACTTCGCTGGGCACTGTGGCTGTGGCACCTGTATCTCGTGCATTGCTGCTGACCCCTTGGCCTCGCCCTACCGTGCAGGGCTCCAGGGTCAGGAGAAAGATTTCTGCACGCAAGTGGGTGTGTGGATGGGGACCAAGCTCTTCTAGACTCCTGGGAGAGCTGGGTTACCTCGCTCAGGACCTGTCTCCTTGACCTTGGACTCAGTGCACCTCTGCACACAGGTATGACTGTGGCCTCTGCCTGGAGACCCTTTGCCTTCTCTTCCTATCATGATCTGACCTCCTAGGATTCCCTACAGGCAGCACAGGTGCCCGTAGGCTCCTGCCACTTAGCAGCCATGTGGCTTTGGGTGACTTAACTATGCAGAGCCTTGGTCCCTTCTCTGTGAAGCAGAGTGATGATATTTATGTCAACACAGCATGATCACTGAGGAAGCACACCTATGGGACTCTCGCAGAGCAGGGCTGGCACACAGTGACGCTTGGCCAATGGCAGTTTGTTTCCTCCCTGCCCCATGGTGCATTGCAGGCACCGCTGGGTCACCTGTCAGGATCATGGTAAATGTGCCAGTTTGGCCAGATAGGATTTTCAAAGAAAAAAGTCTAGATTCACAGTTTGCAGAAGGCACAACTTAAAAAAGGACATGGATGGATGAATGTAAGTGGCTGGAAAATACCCACAAGAAGAAAGCTGGTGTATCCACACAAATATCCAACAGTACAGTACTTAGAAAATATTTTTTCCTTCTTTTTTGGGGGGAGGTGTGCTGGGGGTGGGACCCAGGGTTTCCCACATGATAAGCAAGTGGATACTACAGAGCTCTGTCCACAGCCCCAACAAGAAGTACTGACGAGAGAAAAGAGCATCTACATTATGATTCTAGGGCTAGCCATGAAGATGGAACAATTCTCAAGTTGTGTTACCTAATAATGTACCCTCAACACATATAAAATAAACATCAAGTGAAAAGACAACCCACAGGAGAACTGGGCATGGTGGTACACACCTGTAATCCCAGGACTTGGGAGGCTGAGGCAGGAGGATCCCTATGAGTTGTAGGCCAGCCATGGCTACATAGTGTGTTCAAGGCCAGTCTGAACTACATAGTGAGACCCTGTCTTAAAAAACAAAAAACCCAGGGGCTGGGGATTTAGCTCAGCAGCCTAAGCACCTGCCTGTCAAGTGTGAGGTTGTGAGTTCGATCCCCGGCGCCAGGGGGGAAAAGAAATCCAAAATAAACAAACTGAACAAAGTCCAGGTGTAGTGGTACATGTCCATAATCCTAGTACTCAGAAGGGTGAGGTAGGATGATTTCCAGGATTTTGAGACTACCTTGGACTACATAGTGAGTTCAAGGCCAGCCTGGAACACATTAGTGAGACTGCCTCGAAAGAAAAAATGAACAAAGGATTTAAATAGACATTTTTTGTTCTGGAGAAGATATATAAACGGCCAATAAGCACATGAAAATATTCATGACATCACTAACCATCAGGGAAATACAAATCAAATCCGTAGTGAAATTCCACTTCACACCCACTAGGATGGCGAGAAGAAAAAGACAGACAATACCAAATGTGTCCTGGCTGCGGTGGTGCACATTGTTGATCTCTGCACAACACAGGGAGTTCAAGGCCAGTATGGACCCAACAGTGAGATTGCATCACAAACAGAACCGAACCAAACCAAACCAAACCAAAACAAAACAAAACGTTTGCAAATATTTGGAGAAAACAAAACAAGACAAACAACAAAACAAAACACAATGTTTGCAAAGATTTAGAAAATTTGGGTGCCCCTACACTTCTGGTGGGAATATAAATCTAGCAGCCATTTAGGTAAACAGTCTGGCAGTTTCTCAAGCGGTTTAATATGGAGTTGTCATTTGACACAGCAATTCCATTTCTAGTCCTTTTCCCCCAAACTAAAAATATATACTCACAGTTTAAAATGCATGAACAACCATTTTGAAGAAAACAAGAGACACGGGTAGCCAGTGTTGATCTCCTGTCGTTGTTTTGAAGACCTGTAGTGCTTGCAGTGTTCTGTTCTGATATGCTTTGTTGTGTTTAACTGTTTTGATTTGTTTTTATTCTCTTTAAAAAAAAAAAAATATATATATATATATGCTCACACAAAACGTTGACATATGCAGGCATTGTGGTGGGTGCCTGTACTCCCAGCACTATGGGACAATGAGACAAAAGAACTGTCACAAGTTGGAGACTAACTTGAGCTATATAGTGAGTTAAAGGCCAGTGTGGACTATGTACTGAGGCCCTGTCTCACACAAATAAACTTTTTATGTGATGGTTCATAGCTGTATCATTCATAATAATTAAAAATCAGAAGCAACCCATATCCCAACCAAAGCATAAAGTAACAATTTGTGGTATAACCATACAATGGAGTATTATTTACCCATCAAAAAGAAGAACCTTGAAAACATCATGCTTAAGAAAAGGAGCCTGCTTGATGTGGTGGCGCATGCCTGTAACCCCAGCACTGGTGAGGCTGAGGCAGGAGGATTGCCTCGAGTTTGAGGCCAATCTGGGCTACACAGTGATTCCAAGGCCAGCCTGCACTGTGTAGCGAGACCCTGCCTCAGGAAAAAAAAAAAAAAAGGTAAGATTTTGTATAATTCTATAGATATGAAATGTTCAGAAGATGCAAATTGATAGAGCTACAAAGCAGATCAGTGGTTGGTAGGGCCCTGCAGGGAGGATGGATTGGCCGGGGCTAATGGAGTGTAACTGCTAATGGGAAAAGGGTGTTGTGTTATGTTTTTTGAGCTAGCATTACTGATTCCTATCTGTGTATATCAGAGATATAAATACATGACTCCATAGATGGTGGCCAATGTTTTGAAGGTTCAGCTTATGACTTTTTGACTTTATATGGTTCAAAAGCAATAGACTCTCAAAAACCATACTTTGAGTTTTGAATTTTGATCTTTTGGGGGCCAGTGAGATGCTGTCAGTGCCTCTTTCCTGGTGGTGGGCAGCTGCAGAATCCCGAGAGGAAACTGCCGCTGCGCTGTGCTGGGCCGGGCTGTGCTGCTGCGAAGGGCCCAGAGGTGGGTATGGGCAGTGCAGTTTCCCCTGCCGTCTGCCACGAGTTCATCAGGAACCTCACCATGAGCTGAGGGGCACCTGTGTGTGGACACAGTGCACACACACAAGTACACGTGTGCATGTATATCCATATATGTGTGTATATATACGTACACGTTCACATACACATGTCTTTATTTTCCTGTGATTTTTGGGTCTGTTCTCTCAGAATGCCCAGCCTTGTGGTTGAGGCTATCTTGGAAGGAAGCTCTTTCACTTTCTGTCCTCAGGTTTGTGACAAGGACCCAAGGACTGTGAGGTTGTGCTTTCAAAGTGTGCCTTAGGCTGGACTAGAATGTGCCTCTGAAAGGTGATCTCTCTTCTCCTGGGGATTGAACATGGACCCTTTATACTGAGCTACAGTCTTGGCCCTTTTGTTCTGAGACACAATCTGGCTAAGTTACTAAGTTGCCCGATTGCATGTATATCCTCCTGCCTCAGCCTCCCAGAGGGCTGAGATTACAGATGTGCACCACCACGCCTGGCTGGACCTCTTCTGTTTAGGGACTGGTGGAATCAGGACTTGGATAGGGTTCTGGCCTAACCCACCCGCTTGATCCATTTTGATGGGTGTAGTAAAATTCATTCTTACTGAAGATGGGGGACCTGGGCTCTCAGAACCAAAGAGACTTTTTGAGACCATACTCTGAAGTGAAATAAATTGGATACACGTGTAAATACCACATTGTTTCTCTGGTAGGAGAAACTGAAAGTGTAAATAAGAATCAAAATACATACTAGAAATTGTGAAATAGGATGAGATTGTTCAAAGGAAAGAGGAAGGAGGGAGGTGGAGGGGAAAAGAACAAAATGAGAAAAGAAGGATAAGATGGAAACAAAGCTTTGCAAGTAAGGAGGGGAAGAGGGGTTGAAGGGAGGGGAGGGGAATTGGAAAAAAGAGGAATCATGTACAGGTACAAAATCCTTATGATGAGTGTGATCATTATGCACATCTGAATTGTACCAATAAACTTAATAAAAAAGCTATTTCATAATAAACTTGAAGATAATAAGAAAAAATTAGGGGCCTGTGAGCTCTGGCCTGCAGGCAGTATGTCCAGTGGTCTCTCTTTTTGGACACTGAGCTAATAATAATGGTTTTATTTGTTTCCAGTTGCTCCCTGTGAGATGTATTCTGTGGGATGGGGCTGCTTACTCTTCACTGCAGGCCATGGGGCTGCCACGCCCTGGCTTGTGTGGGCACCTAGAGCACACCCAGGGACAGAGCTCTTCCGCTCCAAGGGGAGGTCCTCTGAGAGCGGGCCTGGTCCCCTTCCCATGCGCCTTCCCCCCCCCCCCCCCCCCCCCCCCCCCCCCCCCCCCCCCCCCGGCTCTGCTATAGGAAAGTTCTGGGGTACAGGAACCTGGACAATGAGGGAACACTCCATGGACTAATGGGAAGATGGAGGCCCAGAGGCAGCTGTGGGACCTGCCTCTGCGCCTGGATAGCCGAGTCCTCAAAGAACTCCTGTTTCACGATTGTCCCCTAGAAGGCGCATGTTAATTCCAGTTTTGGGTTCTTTAGTAGTGATGAGCTGATCCATTAGACACTGGGCTCCACAACAAAAAAAGGTTCAGTGACATTTTCACCTTGGTCTTTGGCGACACCTAGTGGCCATAAGTCACCATCACTCCGACTCGCCTTAAAGGTAGTTCCTCTGGAGCGAAGGGCTAACCAGTCATTCCAGCACTTCTCACTTCATAAAGGAGTAGAGAGCAGTGCTGACCAGTCTGAAATCACGCTGCAATTTCTCTTTTTCTTTATTCCTTTTTTTGCTGTGTGTGGTGCTGGATATGGAACCCAGGGCTCCTTATATGCTAGGCAAGGTGTCTACCATTGAGCTGCCCCTCCGTTCTCCTTTATTCTTTCTTTTTTGCACCGGGGATCGAACTTCCAACCCTGTGCTTGCCACGCAGGCGCTTACACTGCTGAGCTAAATCCCTGGCCTATTCTTTTATTTTTTTCTGTATTTATTTTTCAGTCAGAGTCTTGCTTTGTACTGCAGGCTGGCTTCAAACTCACTAGCCCAGCCTGGCCTTGAACTCAAGCAATCCTCCTGTCTCAGCCTTCTGAGTGCTAGGACTATAATGGTGTGCCACCATTCCCAGCTCCGTGCAAAGTTCTTGAGGAGCAGGGTTTCAGGCAGAGGGGGTGCCGATGGCCCTGAATAGGCATGAGCTTCCATGTTTGAGGAACAGAGAAAGCAGCATGTTGGAAACTGTGTAAACTGACTAAGAGATGTAGGGCTGGGTGGCAGGGTAAATTCTGAGGTCTGAAACCAGAGGAAGGGGTTTGCTTTTACTCCACCAGGGGTGCAAAACCTTTGGAAAGCCTTCTTGCTGGTTGGCAATGGGGCTCAGGGGTAGAGAGCTTGGTTGGCTTGTGCCAGGCCCTGGGTTTCATTTCCAGCATTGGAGAGGAAAAATAAAAAGCAAGCAACCCCTCACTGAATTCTCTGTCTCTGTCTCTGTCTCTGTCTCTGTCTCTGTCTCTCTCATACTGAGGATTGAGCCCAGGGTCTTCACACTGAGCTAGGTTCCTAGCTCTTTTTATTTTTTATTTTGGGACAGGGTCTCACTAAGTTGCTCAGGCTGGGATTGAATTTGGGGTTTTCTTCTCTCAGCTTCCCAGAGCGCAGGGGTTTACAGGTGTGTGCCTCCACGTCTGCCTTGCTCTGGTTTATAAAGAGGAGAAGTGATTTGATGACCATGAACTGATGAACCGATGTCCAGTTTACAGAGGTCCCTCGGGCTACTGTGCTTGTGGCCTAAGAGGAGATGGGGGAAGCAGAGGAGGCAGTGGGCATCCCAGGACGGTGCTCCAGGCAAGGGACAATGACTACCTGGACTAGGCTGCCAGTGATGGACAGGAAAAGCTGCAAAATGTGTTTTAGAGGCAGTCAGTAGGACATGTGAAGGCCAGCACTTGGGGGGAAGGAAAGAAGAGGCTCACGAGTTTTTTACCTGGGTGGGTGGTCTTGCACTAATAGGTATGAAAAGAGTGAGGGAGGAGGAAGCCAGGAGGTGGCATGAAGGCCTCAGATGCCCCTAGGACTTCCCGTGGAATGTCAGGGAGATGGGAGGTATCGTATGTAATTGCAAGAACAATTACATACAGGACACAGAACTTATATATTTTATGATGGTCAACCTGAGTTAAATGTGAGAAAGTGCAGGAAATCTGTCCACAATACTGAAGACCTAGAAAGTTCAGCCAAGGGCCTGGATCCCACAGCAATGTCCTGCCTGAGTCCAGCGGAATATCTAGAGCCCATGACAGTGCCTCCCACGAGTCCACCTGGAGGCCTAGAGGCCACAGCAATGACTCGTGCAAGTCTGTTTTACGGATCTGCACTGGGAAGGCCCAAAGACAGCAGTGGAAGCTAGAAAGTCTATGCCAGCTGGGTGAAGGATCTGTGCCAGTAGGCTGAGGGTTCTACACTGGAGCCAAGAAGTGACACTCAAAATAAGGATCAGGGCTCCCCCGAAAATTACCAAAGCCATCCTCAGCGACAATGAGGTCCCGAGCTCCTCCGACGATGAGAACAGTCAAGTACATAACAGGAAGCCAGCATGACAAGCCTCTCCTGGAGATTAAACAGCAAACATCTTTCCCTCCGGAGCCAGGAAGCGGTGCTCAATGTAAGGACCAGCGCTCCCCAAAGTGAACCGCAGCCACTCTCAGTGACACAGTCCTGAGCTTCTCCGATGATAATGGCTGAATTCATATCGGGGAAGCCAGCCTGACAAGCTCCTCCAGGAGAACCAATGGCTCCAAACAATGACACTTAGGAGAACCCACAATGCCTCACTCTTCCTCTCCATGTCTCTTTTTATGCTGGCAGCTTTCCTCGGGTGGGCCATCTACACTCAGCACCATGCTGATTTAATTCAGCTGGTGTTAAGTTGACCACCATTTATTAATCCATAACAGGAGGAAATATAAGTCTGAGGCTTGGGAGAGAACCAAGCCTGGGGATTCAGGCCTCCTTTGGGACACCATGGTGCAAGAGAGGGGTGTGTGTGTGTGTGTGTGAGAGAGAGAAAAGGGATAGGGAGCTTAAGGCCACTCTTGGGTCTACTTATAAAGCAGCAGAGGAGGATAGTCCAGTTCTGCAGACCTAGCAGCAGGAGCCCATCAGGCGTGAGGAGAACCAGGAGATGGGCGGGGGCAGGGCCCCGAGGAGAGAGGGCTTCCGGAAGGGTGAGGCCAGCTGGGCCCACACTGCTGAGAATCAAGGCTGCGAGTGAAGGAGAGGGAGACTATGGCCATTTGGTCTGGCTGCAAGGAGGGCATCTGGTGTCCCTGACCTGCTGAAGCCCTGAGTGCTGAGGGCACACTGGAGAGCACAGAGTATTGTGGGAAAAAAGAGGGGCCGTGATTTGGGGTGAGGTTGAGAAGGCTGCAGAGTGACGCTTGGTGATGAAGGGTGTGAGTTGGGGAACATTGGTAAAAAACGGATGGCAATGCCTCGCGACTCTGCACTTGGGATGATCTGGTGGGAGAGGACTCATGGAGGCAGAGAGATGGATAATGAGAATGGACACAGTTGGTGAGGCAGGAGGAACGCCAGGAGTTCAAGCCAGCCTAGGTTACATAGTGAGTTCAAAGCCTGTGTGAGTGACATAGTGAGACCAAATTCAGGGAGCAATGAGAGTGGGGACGGGAGGAATTGGAAGCATTTTCTTCCTCCTTTGTGGATGTGTGCGTTGTGCATGTTTGAGACAGGATCTCACTATGAAGTCCAGGCTGGCCTTCAACAACTCACTCTGTGACCCAGGCCCGCCTTGAACATGTGATCTTTCTGCCTCAGTCCCTCAAGTACTGGGATCACAGGTGTGTACCCCTTGTCGGGTCTCCTCTTTTCTCATCCATCTCTGGTCCTTTCTTTTCCTTTTTTTTTCTTGTTCCTTTATTTCTCTTTTCCTATCTTTTCTCTACTTCGGCAGCCTCCCCTCTCCTGACCTCTTTCTAGGTCCATTGCTTACCAGATCCCTCGTAACTGTGGGCCTTGTATTTCTAGATTCCAAGGGAAAATAGGAAATTTGAAAACTGCTACCAAAACAGGAGAATTTAGGTAGAGAAGAGGACTGGGACTTTGCAGAAACAAATTCTTTTTTGGGGGGGCACTAGGGATTGAACTCATGACCTCGTGCTTGCCAGGCAAGTACTTAGGCCGCTGAGCTAGATCCCCAGCCCTTGTCTTTTTGAGACAGGGTCTCACTATGCCGTTCAGGCTGGCCTTGAGCTCACTTTGTAGCCCAGGCTGGTCTCGAACTCACAACGATCCTCCTGTCTCAGCCTCCTGAGTGCTGGGATTACAGGTGTGAGCCACCACACCCGGCTTGCAGGAACAAATTCTGACCTTCCTGGCATAGTTACATCAGTCTGACCCAAGCTCTCACAGGGATGCCACAATGACAGATGGGTATTCTGTTACATTTCATAGCATTAGTTTTTTCTGATTATTGAAGCCATACGTGCCACAGTTTTTCTTTTTATTATTATTGTATAAGCAATGCAATGAGGAAAAACAGTATATGCAAATAAGAAAGGCAAATAAAGCACAGCAAAAAGAAAAGGAGCAGAGTTTGAAGCCACATAGGGCAGCTACTTGGCTTCTTTGTGCCTCAGTTTCCTCATCTAAAAATAAGTATAATTATCACACCCAGTCAGAGGTGCCCAGTAGATGGTTAGTATTTGTTAGTATTATTATTGGCAAGTAAAGAAAACAGAAAGGCAAAAAATTGTCTAATCCTGTGAGCTTGAGATAAGCACTGTTAATAGCTTGAGATAAGCTTGCCTTTCAGATAGAACTTTCCACATTTTGGGAGGGGGTGGTGTCTCACTATGTAGTTCAGCCCGGCCTTGAACTCACCACATAGTCTAGACTGGACTTGAACTTGAGGTGATCCTCCTGCCTCAGCCTCCCCAGTGCTGGAATTGCAGGCATGCACCACCATGCCCAGCTATCCATGTTTTCACTATGTGCCTACACCATAGAAATATGGCAGATTCCATAACTTGCTATACAATATGGCCACAACTCTTATTTTCCTAATGGATGGCTCATGATTGCACATTTCATAGGCAGGGAACAGAGGAGTTTGAGAACATCCTGAATTAGCCAGAAACCACTGGAGTTTACACCTGCGATTATGCATCATGACCACATAGTGTCGCTATTGAAGTCTGGTACTCAGCAGTCTGCTGGATTTGCTGGTGAATGATTCGTTTTTGAGACTGCTGAATTCGACTAGTAGCGGCGCCCAGGCTTAAGATTCCAAGCTTGTGGTCTTCAGTGACCAGCAGCGCTTTTTCCTGCATTCTCTCCACTATCCAGGGAAGACCACTAGCTTCAAGATCACTGGATTAGAACTGCTTCTGGCACCTGCCACCTTCTAGATCCAGAACCTCAAAATTTCCTTCCCTCTTTGGGAATCCACATTGGGAGGTCACCTGCAGGATCGACTCACCCCTTCTGTCTCTGGGCGTGTTTGCTCCCTTGCTGCTGCACGGAGGCGATCCTCTTGGACTCCCTAGTGGTTGGCTATCTGTGGAGGCGTTGCCTGCTCACTCTGAGACTGATTTCTTTCTCTTTGTTCCTCGTGGGCAGAGATGGCCTCTCATGGTGGCCACCTTCCCAGCTTCTCTTGCACCTGGAGCACGGACATGGGACTCCATCCTGGCTCATGGGCTCTGAGGGGATACCAGCTGGGGGCTTTCTAGGAAAGAACTGTAAGTTTTCCCTCTGATAATATACATGAACATGTTTCAGGAGGCATCTCCTTCCCTCTCTCATTATTTTTTCAGTGCTAGAGACTGAACCCAGGGCCTTTGCACTGAGCTACATCTCCAGTCCTCCTAACATTTTCTCAGAGTGCTGTTCTGCCTGTGGTTCCTTGCAGCTATAACATCTGCAGTGATCAGTCCTCTAAGGGAAGACTCCTTGCATGTCATTGTGCCTGGCTTTTTTTTTTTTTTCTTTTCTTCTTCTTCTGGTACTGAGGATGGAATGCAGGGCTTCACACATGCTAAGCAAGCCCTCTACTTTTTTTTCCTGGTTTTTAAAAAAGTTAATTAAGTTTATTGGTACATTTTAGGTACACATAATGATTACATTGATTATAGCGAGTTGGTACCTGCACATGGCATAACTTGATTCTTCTTTTTCCCCCATTCCCCTCTCTTCCCTTCAACTCCTCTTCCCCTCCTTATTTACAAAAGCTTTGTTTCCATTTTTCCTTCTTTTTTCATCTTTTTCTTTCCTTTGGCACTACACCCCAGTCCCAGTCCTCCCTTCTCGTATGTGAGATGATGAACCTTAGGATGCCACAGCGGTGCCAGCCTCCAGGATCTCTGAGGAGCTTCACTCCTTGGTATTTGTGCCCTTGGGTAGTTGCCTCCCCTGACGAATCAGAACCAGTCGGTGCAACCAACAGAATGTGGTGGACACAGACCTGGAAGGCTCGATCAGGAAAGGCGTTGGTTTCTGCCTACGCCAGGCCCTCTGGAGGAGGCCACCCACCATGCTGTGGGGACAGGCACTGCGAGGACAGGCACTGCGAGGACAGGCATGAGTAGTCCTGTGGAGGGGCAATGTGAAGAGGTGCCAGCTGCCAGCACCCACTCCCCAGTGTGCGAGCAGCCACCATGGAAAGGCAGCCCCCAGCTCCATGGAGCTTTTAGGTGACCTGACCCTCACTGCAAGGATGGCAGACCCAAAGCCACCTGTTGCATACAGCAGTGGGGGGTCTCTGAGTGACCTTCTGCTTCCCTTCAGGCCCTTGCCCTCACTCCAGCGAAGAATGGAGAAGTGGGGCTCTTAGCAGAAAATGGGGGGGAGATGAGGAAAAAAAAAAAACACCAGGCATGGGACTGTATGCCTGTAATCCCAGCACTGGGGAGGCTGAGGCAGGAGAATTGCTGGGAGTTCAAGACCTACTTGGGCTACCTAAGCAGGTTCAAGGTCAGCCTGCACTACACAGCAAAACCCTGTCTCAAAAAAGAAAATGGAAAAGTCAAGTGAAAGTGTATTTAAAGCGTGGCAAATGCAGAGGAGACAGAAGAAAAGCTATCTGAAAGGCAGAGTGGTGCTGTGAGATGGGGGCACCCTGCTAAGTATGGCCCCGGTGGATATGAGGTGTATCTTTATTTATAGGGTTAAACCTATAAATAAAGGTTGGTGTGGGTTAAGCCAATCAGGCTCTTAGCCTTTGCTTCTGGGAATGGAATGAGGTCAGCATGCAGCAAATGTGAGTAACTCTCTCTCTTTTTGAGACAGAGTCTCCCTGTGTTGTGCAGGCTGGCCTTGAACTCACTATGTAGCCCAGGCTGGCCTTGAACTCATGGCAGTCCTGCCTCAGCCTCCCAAGTGCTGGAATTACAGGAGTGCACCACCATGCCTGGCCACATGTTTATAAAGGACACACTAGGGTACATTTTGTTCTAGCATGTGATACAAGATAAGCAAGTGATGATCTTACAATAGTCAGCCACAAATAAGTGTGTGATGATTTTACAATGCTAGTCATTCATGTTTTGGCCTGGGTTTTTTGTCAATGTCCCTCTAATCTGCCCCTATACAGCCATTGATACCACCTCAATTCCTGACCCACTCAAACCATAGCCATGATCAGTGACTCCTGTTGTTGAAAGCCATAAATCTTGGGGGAATTTGTTGTCCAGCAGTAGGTAGATGTCAGAGACAAACACTGAAGACTCCAGAGAGGACAGAGGAGGGTGCTGAGGATGAGGCTTTGACAACATCCTGGTGCCGCTGAGGCAGGTGCTGTCTTCTCTGCTTCTTGTGCCTTGTAACTCAGGTCCTTGAGCAGCTGCTGTTCAGCCTGTGTTCCTTTGCAGCTGTAACATCTTTTTTGATCAATTCTCTAAAAGAGACTTCTGGGGGATTTTATTTGTTCTTTCTTTTCTTTTTGTGATTCTGGGGTTTGAGCACCGGGCCTTCTCACTGAGCTACATTCCCAGCCCTTTTGATTTTTTGAGTCTGGGTCTTGCTAAATTGCCAAGTTTCCTAGGCTGGACTCAAACTCATGACCTTCCTACCTCAACCTGCTAGAATGTTGGGATTATGGGTGTGTGCCACCATGCTTGGCTTCCTAGGATATTCTTGAAGAGTGGTTTCTAGGTGATTTTCTGTCACTTTGTTTTGTTTTGTTTTGTTGTGTTGTGTTGTGTTGTGTTTTGGAGACAGAATCTCACTTCATGGTTCAGGCTAGCCCTAACCTCACTATACAGCCCAGGCTGGCCTTGAACTCAAGGTGATTCTTCTGCCTTAGCCTCCTAAGTGCTGAGATTACAGGTGTGTGCCACCATGCCTGGCTTCTGTCATCTTTCATGGTGTGAAGCTGGAAATTCCTTGGGGGGGGGAGGAAGAGAGAGAGAGAGAAAGAGACAGACAGAGACAGAGACAGAGAGAGACAGAAAGACAGAGACAGAGAGACAGAAAGACAGAGAGGCAGAGAGAGAAAGAGGGAGAGGGAGACGGAGAGAGAGCGAGAGAGAAATTTGAACTATGATGGGAGCCCCTCTGGAAGGACTTCACTAAAAATAATCTCAGGAAGACAGGGATATAGCTCAGCCATAGTTATTTTCATTGTCACCGAGATGCAATATCTGACACTAACAATTTAAAAAGATGGAGACGTTTATTTGGGCTAATGGTTTCTGAAGTTTCAGTCCATGGTTGGCAGGCTCCAGGGCAGAAACAACATGGTCGGGGGTCTGGGTGGAGGACAGCTGCTCATTTCATGGCAGCCAGGAACCAGAGAGAAAAAGGAGGAGCGGGGAGGGAGATCCATGCAGAACACACCCCCAGTGACCCACCTCTCAGGCCCAGCCCCCACCTCCTAGTATCACGATCAGCACAGCAGATCAACCCACTGATAAGGATGGCACCCTGCGATCCACTCATCTTCCAAATGCCCGACTGCTGAGTACATGATGCTTGCGGGGGATGTTCTAGATCTAAACCATATAACCAGCTCAATGGTAGAGCACATGCTTGGCATGCCTGAGGCCCTGGGTTTAATCCCTAGCACCATGATAAACAATGAAACACCTCAATTAATTTCTGTGTTAGTCAAAGTTCATTCCTGGGTGTGGTAGTACATGTCTGTAATCCTAGTACTAGGGAGGCTGAGGCAGGAGGATTGCCACTAGTTTGAGGCCAATTACATAGTGAGAACATGTCTCAAAAAATTGTAAAAATATATAACAAAATGTATAGCTCAACTCTCTTTCTCTGTCTCTGTCTCTGTCTCTGTCTCTGTTTCTCTCTCTCTCTTTCTCTCTCTGTTGCTGAGTGTTGATTCAGGGCAAAACATGAGCTAGGCAAATGCTCTACTACTGAGCTATACCCTCAGTTCCCAATTTAATGAGTAGCTGGTATTATAAGCATGTGCCACCATGCCTGACCAATTTAACCATTTTTTTGTTGTTTTGTGACAGGGTCTCACTATGTAACCTTGACTGGCCTCAAACTTGTATTGATCTTCCTGCCTCAGCCTCCTGAGTGCTGGAATTACAGGCATGCACCATCACACTTGGTTCAGTGTAACCATTCTTAAGTGTGCACTTTAGTGGCATTAAGTGAGTTTGCCTTGTTGTGTAACTGCAGCTATGAATCTAGAACTTTTTCATTGTCTGACACTGGACACAGACACTGACACTGACACTGAATTGTCTGAACCAATTAAACAATAACTCTCTGCTCTCCAGGCTCCCCTCACCACCCAGATGCTGCTGGTGCTTTTCTACTTTCAGTCTCTGCATTTACCTGTTCTCACTGTTATATAAGTGGAATTGTACAAGATTATCTTTTTGTGATTGACTTACTTTACTTAGCATAGTATCTTTAAGATTCATCCATGTTGTAGCATGTATATTATGGCTGTTTGCAATCAGTTGATAAATCTCAACATCTTCAGACTGTTTTCTTTGTTCGTTTGTTTGTTTTTGAGAGTCTCACCATGTTGCCCTAGGCTAGTCTTGAACTCCTGAGCTCCAGTGATCCTCCTGCCTCAGCCTCTGCTTCAGCCTCCTGAATAGCTGGGACTACAGGCAACCACCACTTCACCAACTCCTCTGTTTTAAGACTGAATAATATTACATTGTAGGTGTGTACCACGTTTTATTTATTCATCCATCACTTGTTCATTCATGTGAGTTGTTTCTACTTTTTGGGCATTGTGGGTAATCTGCTATGAACATGGATCTACAAATTTCTGTTTGAGTCTCCACTTTCCATTCTTTGGTGGGGGATATACCAGAAATGCCCATTTGTGGGGGGTAGGGAGTTGGAGATCAAGCCCAGGGCCTCCCGTGGGCTATGCACTGCTCTACCACTGAGCTACACCCTCAACCCCCTGAACACATTGTGCCTCTGTTTGCAGAAACTGCAGGCTTGGTAGCTCCAGCTGGCCTGGGTGCTGCTCAGAGGGGTAGGGCTGCGCCTGTGGCCAAGGGTTGCAGCCTGCGTGGAGAGCTGCTTCCCCTTCCTTCCCCTTCCTCTGCTCTCCTCTGGGGTGCAGGCTGCAGGCCTGACCCAGAGCTGCCTTCCCTGCCTTGCTTTTCTTCCTCAACACTGGCATTTCCTGCCAGGGTAAATGTCGACATTGTTGTGTTCTTAGCAAAGCAGGACTTCTTGATTTCAGCTCCCACATGGAAGGTCCAAGCCAGCAGCGGCCTTTTCCTTCCCTATGGTGATTTTCGGAGTGGACAGCAGGCTGTCCTTGCTGGCTCCTGGGGGCCCAAGGTTCCTTCTGGAACCTTGACACACACCCACCCTCCCACCAGCGTGACGCCAGGGGAAAACTGTGTTTTTTTTTTTAAGTAGAGACAAGGTCTCATTAAGTCACTAAGTTGCCCAGGCTGAGATGACAGGCATGTGTCACCGTTCCTAGTTCAGATAATGGACATTTAAGTTGTTTCCACATTTTGCCTATTGTGAAGAGTCTTACTATGAACCTGGGGGTAGCAGAATGTGAGTCCCTGCTTCAGTTGTTTTGTGTATAGCATTCGAAGTGGAATTGCTGCATCGTATGCTAATTCTACGTTTAACTTTTTGAGGAAGTGCCGTACTGTTTTCCACTGTGGCTACAGCCCTTCACATTCCTTCCATCAGTGCTCGAGGGGTACGATTTCTCCACATCCTCCCCCCACACTTGTTATTTCCTGTTTCTGTCCCTGTTTTTGTTATAGCCATCAAAGTGGGTGTGAAGTGGTATCTTACTGTGTTTTGGGCCTGCATTTCCCAAATGACTAGTGAGGTTGAGCATCTTTTCTTGTACTTACTTGTTGGTCATGTTTTTGTTGTTGTTGTTAATTTTAAAGGGGAAAAAACCCACAAAATTTCAAAACAAGATAATACGAAGGTAACATTCCATGGTTAATACATTGTGTATTGCTATCTTTAAATTAGTTGCTCAGAGTACAAGGTATCAGTATTTAATTGTACAAACTATATTAGCACAAACCTTTCTAGTTAAGTATACCTATCTTAACTATCATATATATATATATATATATATATATATATATATATATATTTTTTTTTTTTTTTTTTTTTGGCGGCACCGGGGATTGAACTCATGACCTTGTGCTTGCCAGGCAGGCGCTTAGGCCACTGAGCTAGATCCCCAGCCCTTATATATATATTTTTAATTTTGCTTTTCCCTTCCTTCTTTTCTTCATCCCTCATCCCAATTTCTCTTTCCTTTTGAAGCTTCTTCCCATTTTACAATAACTATTATACATTTTGGATTTTTTTTTTTTGATACTGGAAATTGAACTCAGGACCTTACACATGCCAGGCAGGTGCTGTACCCCTGAGCTAAGTCCCTGGCCCCTACGTTTTGGATCTTTCAGCTTCTCATACTAGGGAGACAATGTCGTTGGTCATTTTTATATCTTTGGAGAAATTATTCAAGTTTGCTGCCTATTTTTAAATTGGCTATCATTTTTTGTGTTTTAACTTTTTACTTAAGATTTTTTTTTTTTGAGACAGGGTCTTGGCATGTAGTTCAGGTTGGCCTCAAACATGATGCGATCCTCCTTCCTCAGCCTCACAAGTGCCTCGATACCACCATACCCAGCACTTAGAAATAATTTCTAATTTATAGAAAACTTGCAATAAACACAAAGAAATCTACTTAAACTTTACCCAGATTCATCCATTATTAACATTTTGCCTTATTTGCTTTCTAGCTTTAAGTATCTATTAATTTTTCTAGAACCAGTTGAACAAGTAAGTTGCATATATCCTGATCTATCATTCCTATACTCTCAGAGTAAGAATATTTATATACATAGCCATACAGTTATTGACGTCAGGAAATTTGACAATGATGTGAAAATTTCTCCTCCTGTAATCTACAGTTCACATTCTAGTTTTACCAGTTGATCCAGTAACATACATTGGCTCCAGCACAGACTCCAAGCTCTGATCACCTGTCATAGCTCTGTCATCTCCTTTAATCTGAAACAGGCCTTCGGTCTTTCTTAGTCTTTTACAACTTTGGTTTTTTTTCTCTCTTGGTACTAAGGATTGAACATAGGACCTCATGCATGTTAAACACAAGTTCTACCACTAAGCCACATTCCCAGACCTTCTTTTGAATAATATAGTCTTTCTTAAAAAAAAAAAGTGTTCCTCAATTTGGATGTGTCTCCTGTTTCCTTATTGCTGAATTCAGAGCATGCGTTTTTGCGCATGCGCCTTACTTCAGCGTGGGAGGCTCAAGATGCCAGCTGCCCTGCAGGCGGTGTTGTTTTAAACTCTGTCGAGATGCCTGCTACTCCAGTTGTTTAGCTACTTGTTTCCCCCGTGCTAATAGTAGGCAGTGTAAAGAGACACTTGAAGCCCATGCTCTTGTCCTGTCCTTCACCAGAAACATCCCCCGAGACGTAGCAGCATTGATGAGTTTGCACCCAAGCTGTGTCTGTAGTTGGCCCCCTCCGATGTCGTCATTCTCCGAGTTAGAGCATTAGAAATGAGCAGCCTTCCCTTCCTTTCTGGCCCAGGGCTGCTTTCCTGGCCAACATTCAGCCTTTGCGAACAGACCCAAGTTCAAGTCCCAGGCTCAAAGTCTGTGTCCTGTGTGGGCAGCCAGACTGGCTCGCAGTGAGCAAGGTTGGGGGAGACGCATTTCATTTCCTGTCTCAGGAGCTTCCCTTCCTCTTCGCAGCCACAGCCTAGATTAAGGGGACCACAGAGTCATCCAGTCACCAGTGTGGAGCCACTGGGAGCCCTGTTCCCCATAGAGGACCTTGGTGATGGTGATAGTGAAATCTCACGCAAGTCTCTGCTGGGCTCAGCAGGAAGCTGAGATAAGATGCCTAACAGTTAGGGGAGCTGGTTTGAGGTTGGGAGGATGGGAGCCCACAGGAAGTGACTGTGGAGCTGGTGCTGCGTCCTCATCCGGGCTCCAGACTGGGACAGGAGCTGCAGGCTGGTGTGGCCGGGAGGATGTCCACACTCTGCCCGAATGCTGGGGAAGGAGGGCTGCAGAGTGAGTCCCGGGGGGTGGACAGGCACTCCGAGGCCCTGGTCCCAGGTCAGTGTGCTCCTTCGGCAGTGCACAGTCCCTGGAGCCTGCCCCGCTGGCGAGCTTATGTGGCTGCTGCCGTTCTCTGCTACATCAATCTCCTGAACTACATGAACTGGTTCATCATTGCAGGTGAGGAGGGGTGGGAATCTTGGGGCAGCACCTAGTGGTCCACTCCACCAGCTGGTGACTGTGTATCAGTGGTGGCCTTCCCTCCAGCATATTTTCTTCTCTTAGGGCACATGTCTGGTATTTGCATCCTTGAAAGTGATTTCCAGTCATGACTACATGAGGGGTGGTTTCCAACTGAGCCCCCTAAACTAGGAGGGAGCACAGTAAGCACGGGGACAGGGTTGTAGGGAGCAGTAGGAAGTGGGTGAGGACGGCAGGGGGGACAGGGCTTTGTACGCAGAGGCCGCAAGGCTCTGGGTTGAGGTTTTGGAGGACAGGGTAGCTTGGCCCAGCTCCCAGGTGACAGTGACTCGTATTGGGTCTGTTTCCGAGGCAGGAAGATGTTGGCAAAACGTGTGCATTCCGCTTTGCTTCTCGTAGGTCCCAGGGGCAACCTAGTTCTGTCTTCTGGGATTCTTCACTCGTTCCAGACTGTCAGACAATCAACTCATTTTTCTTTTGTCATTTGCTCATTCATTCATTCATTCATTCAAGAGCCTTTCTCTCTTTCTCTCTTTCTCTCTCTCTTTCTCTTTCTTTCTCTCTTTCTCTCTTTCCTTCTTTCTCCCTTTCTTCAAGAGCCAATCTCTCTTTCTTTCTCTCTTTCACCCATCCATTCAATATTGAGCACTGATTGTAGGCAGGAGCCACTGTTGGGCCCCCGGGGACCTGGGAGGAACCCAGCTTCATGGTTCCTGGGTGCAGGAATGAGCATCTGAGGGGATAGGCTCATGAACGGCAATCCTGCCAAGCAGAGAGATGTGGTCAGACAATGGAGGCACAGGCCAGGCCAGGGTGCTCCAGGCCGAGGTGATGATCCAGCAGTTATCAGCCTAGGACTAGCAGTGATCCTCTTGCCTCAGCCTCCTGAGTGCTGGGATTGCAGGTATGTGCCACCATGGCTGGCCTGAAGAGTTTTTTAAATGAGAATATAACAGTATTTGAGTCCCTGAATGGAGGCACAATGAGCTGAGGAGGTCAGTTTACAGATTACTGCAGGGCATCAGGCCAAAACTGAGAGTGGGTTGAGGGCATGGAGGGGTGGGAAGGGTGCAGGGGCACAGGGTAGCAGACATCACTGGCCCCAGCTTTCTGAGCCAGGGGAGTGGGCTGCCTGTTCTCCGTCCCCTGGCCTTGGAGCCTCTGGCTGGGCCATCAGACCCTGAGCCCTTCCTGTTGGGCTCCCTGTCTCTTTGGGAATTCCTCCTGCCATGGTCAGTGTAGAGATGGAGGTTGAGAGGCGCACAACCACGCTGAGCCCCCGAGGGCTGCTGGGGAAAGGTGTCCCGTGCAGCAGCTCACATTCTTTTGTTGGGAGCAGCTCGTCTGAGGCCGCAGGTGGTAGATGCAGGTAAAAGAGGGTGAGTTTGCTCTTGGCCTTCGGTCATTCATGCTGTGCCACAAGGCTGGGAGGAGCCAGGAGGAGGCAAAACAGGGGAACTTATTCTAAAACTGGAAGGTGGGTGCCGTTGGAGAGGATCTTTAGTTAGTTAGCTGTTTATTTTGTTTACTCCGTGTATCTGTTTTTTTCACTCTCCAATGACTATGTATTCTTTGTGTCATTAAAAGGGGGAAAAATAGACATACCAGTTTGTACAGCTGGATGCTGCAGCAACCAGGCCCAAATTAGAGTCCTAAACAAAGCTCCCTGATCCCCAGGTTTTTCCTTTGCCTGCGGCAGGCCTTGGAGCTGTGAAGAGGGGACTTTCTTGGTTTGGGTGCTTCTCTGGGGGCCCCCTAGAGGGCTCTGCTCCCCTCCTGTGATGCTGGGTGGAAGAGTAGGCTGCTGCTGGCGGGTCCCAGCTCTCTCATTCCAGTCCTGCGACTTGGGGCCGGTGGAGCCTGTCTCCTCTTCTGTATAATGGGGACAGCGATACGATAGTTACCACCTCTTAGGGTGACAGTTACACATGTCTGGCTCGGGCCTGGCTCTCAGCCATCTCATGATCCAATGATAGTGATGATGATCTTTGCTGTGCTTTGTGTCTTGTCCCCCAAAAGTGCCTGTTCCAGGAGTTTCATGCCCAGGGTGGCAGTGTCGAGGCAGAACCGTCATGAATAGATTAATGCTGTCTCATGGGAGTGGCTCAGGTTTAGGGCAACTGGATTAGTTCCCGAGAGAATGGGCTGTTATGAATGAGCCTGGTACCTTCCCTATATCTCTCTTCTGCACATTCTGTTCCTCATTCTCAAAGTGCTCCTGCCACGTGATGCCATCCGCCATGAGGTCCTTACTAGAGTGCAGCATGCTTGTGCCATGCTCCTGGACTTCCCAAACCATGAGCTAAATAAACTCTTTTTCTTTATAAGGTTCCCAGACTCAGGTATTTTGTGATAGCAACACAAAATTGACTGAGACATTCTTCATAATAATGACAGGGCCAGAGCCACATGGCTCACATGAGCAGGGACCAGAGATCTTCCCTTTTCTCAAATATCACAGGGAGGCCTAGGGTATGTCAGGGAGCAGAGCCCAGTGTCTGGGGGGTCACTTGCTCTCAGGTGGTGCACAACTGTAATCCCAGCACTTGGGAGGCTGAGGCAGGAAGATAGCCTTGAGTTCAAGCCCAACCTGGGCTACATAGTGAGTTCAAGGACAGCTGAACTACATAGTGATACCTGTCTTAAAAAACAAAAGGAAAGAAAAGAAAAGGAGAAAACAAAGTTCTTGGACTTCTGAGACCCAGCTAGTGCACAGTTGGAACCTGTTACTTTCAGGAAGGGGACCCAGGACAGACCGATGTCTTTGGAGCTCTGCGTGTGCATGCTGTGTGCCCAAGCTTCTGGAAGAACATGCTGTGTGTGCCTGTGTGTAGACCAGGGCACATGTGTCTTTGTGTGTACACATTTGAATGTGTCTGTGTATTTCTAGGGCTTCCATGTTGCACACTGTGGCCTTCCATTTACACAGAGGCTGATGTGAAGAGTCGTCACTATGCAGCAACAGGGAACTGCCAGCCGCTCTGACTACTGTGTGGATGGCAGCCCTAAGTGTATGCATATGCATGCATGCATGCGTCTTTATGTGTGCATTTCAGTGTAGGCTCTTGTGTGTGTGTGCCTGTGCGTGTGTACCTGTGTCTCCACAAGCATGTTGCTCTGGGAATAGCTGCTTATACCTATGTATGTGAGTCTTCCTGTGTGCACGTGCATGTTTGCATGTAAATGTGTGTATATATATATGTCTGGGATGCTTGTTACTGGGCACAAGACCTCCAGGAGACCCCTTCCCAATGTGAGCCTTGGGCCCGAGCTATGAAACTAGAGTGTGCTTGGTGTGCAGGTATTCCTCTGCGTGCCTGCTCTGTGTTCGCATTGGCTGTAGGAACATGTGGGAGAGAGAAGAAGAGAAGAGTGGGCCCTGTTGCCTCATGCTGTGATCTGTTGGCCAGCTGTGACCTTGTCCCAAGCTCAGAGGAAGCTGCTCATTTCTGTACTGCTGTCCCCCTGTCCTTAGGAGTGCTGCTGGACATACAGAAGGTTTTTCACATCAGTGACAGCCATGCTGGTTTGCTTCAGACAGGTAAGGAGCAAGTCTCTGGTTTTGGAGCCTGGGCCCAAGGCTCACATTGGGGTGGGGTCTCCTGGAGGTCTTGTGCCCAGCTCTGGCCCCACTGAGTCTCCCACATAGAGAAGTGGTGGAAACCAGGCTTGAAGGACAGCCACAGGAGGAGGAGGAGAGAGTGGGAGCTGAGGCCCAGGGCTTGAGCAGCCCCTGTAGACTGGGAGTTGGGTCTGCAGGAGGAGCATTGAGTCATTGCTGTGGAGTTGTCACTCATTCCCTACAAGTTTACAAGCTCAGCGGTGCACCAGACTCACTGAAGTTTGAGGAATCTTTTTTTTTTCCCTGTCTTTTTGAGTCAGTGTTTTGCTATGCAGTTCAGGCTTTGAAGTCACTTTGTAGCCCAGGATGGCCTCGAACTTGCAGCAATCTTCCTGCCTCAGCCTCCTGAGCGTTGAAATGAAAGACTTGCACCATCATGCCTGGTGGTCTGAGGAATCTTGATGTGTGCTTTCCTCTCCCAAGCTGAAAAATCTAACTGTGAGAACACAGACAGAGCCAACAGTCACACGGAGAGCCACGTGTGTGTTCAGGAGGACTCCGGATCAGAGTAATCTGAAGTGTAGTAGCAGGGAGCAGCTGCATGTCCCATCCCAAAGTGGGAACAAATAGAGTCATGGCACACAGGCTAACTTTTCCACTATGAGTACGTGGGTGGTGACACCTGCCCACATGTTTGTACATACATGTGTACACATGGTCACAACACAGGACGCCTGTGCGTCCATCCCCCAGCCTGCAGCAGTATATACTGTGGCTCCTCTCTGGAGCCCCCCGGCCCCAAGCAGCCCCATCTCTGCTCCTTCTCTCTTTTGTTTTTGTTTTTGCCTTTCTTTTTTTGTCTTTTGAGACAGGGTCTCCGTATGGAGTCCAAGCTGGCCTTGAACTCACTTTGTAGCTCAGGGTGGCCTTGAACTTGAGGCAATCCTCCTGCCTCAGCCTCTGGAGTGTTGGGATTACAGGTGTGCACCACCACACCTGACTGTTCCCTTTTTTAATTTAAATTTAAATTTAATGTAATTTATTAATTTTGAGACAGGTTCTTGCTCTGTGCTCCTCTCTCCTCCTAGCCACCCTCTATCTCAACAGGGCTTTCAAACTGGGTACAGGGCCCTTGAGGGTCACACGAAGAATTTCAGAGGTGACATGAATCGTTTTGAGAGACCCACTTCCAGATTCGTAAGCCTGCAGGTCTGTTTCCTGAGAACAGGCCCGTGTTGGGCCTGGGGGGGTCTCCTTTCTCATCTCCCACTTTACCTCCGGCTGTCTACCATGGGAAACAGACAGGCGCCTCAGCCTGGACGCACTGCTGCAGTTGCCACGCAGAGGAACCGGAGACACAGCTTCTGCAGAAGGCAGGGGCAGAGCTGAGACCTCAGCAGAGGGGTGCCACACCTTATCTTCTTAGCTGCCCTCCGTGCATGTGTGACTATCTGCTATTTATCTACAAATTGGAGTTCAAAAGTGAGATAGTGGCCACGGGGATAGGTGTCAGCACATTTATTTTGATTTTAAAGATGAGACCAACATTTTTCACAGCCGGATTTGTCAAATTGGTTTGTCAAGATAGGCTTGGCTTTACCACTTGGCCTTGACTGCAGACGATTCCCAGAAACTGAAGAACTCAATCCATACCTCTAAAGGCTTGGATAAAAATATAGTTTACAAATATAGTTGTCCCTCAGTACCCACAGGGGATGGGTTCTAGTACCCTTGGGGAAACAAAAGTCCACAGATGCTCAAGTTCCTTATGTAAATGGCATGGTACCTACACATTTTCCTGTACACTTTAAGTCATCTCTAGGTTGCTTATAATAGCTGATACAATGTAAATATTATTCAATGTAAATTGTTATATTTAATTACCTAGGGAATTATGACCAAGAAAAAAATCTGCGTATGTTCCAGATAGACATAGTTTCTTTTCCAATTAGTTTTGAGCTGCATTTGGTAGGTTGGAATGATGCAGGGTCTGGCTGTAAACAAAAATGCTGGAAATTGCATCCTTCACAACTACTTAGACTTTCAATGAAAAACGTTTTAAATGTCAGCTGAAAGCATGTGAAGAAGAATGTAGCTCTATCGACGTTGCTGAGTCATGGGAGACCACACTGCCGAGCCGGCATCTTTTCCCATTGCCTGTTACTCTCAGGGCTGGCAGGCAGGGGCTGCCACTGACTCATATTTGTAACCAAAGTGAGCTCGTCCTGGCTCAACACCCACAAACCTCTTGATTCAACAGATAGTGGCAGTCATTTGCCTGTTTTTCTA